>OX578134.1:144042937-144322937 GCA_951213105.1 Amaurobius ferox
ATATATATATATATATATATATATTATATATATATATATATATATATATATATATATATATATATATATATATATATATATATATATATATATATATATATATATATATATATATATATATATATATATATATATATAATATATATATATATATATATATATATATATATATATATATATATATAATATATATATATATATATATATACATATATATATATATATATATATATATATATATATATATATATATATATATATATATATATATATATATATATATATATATATATATATATATTTATATATATATATATATATATATATATATATATATATATATATATATATATACATCTACTGTAGCATCTACTGTGATGTAATCTACTGTATTCATTAAACAGACAGTTGCATTGTTATTTTATTTGTGCTTGAATACGTTGTTTAAGTTTTCTTATCTTCTGCACAAAGTGTTTTAACCTATTGATATCATGCACTTATGAGTAATTGTTTAATATATATATATATATATATATATATAATGTGTGTTTGTGTGTGTGTGAGTGTGTGTTTCATGAATTCTCAAAGCGCCCATCTTGAAAATTCAACAAAGTCCAATGCTCAGAAAAATTAAAAATCAACATTTTAAGGCTATCATTCTTAAGTTAAGTCTGCTAGATAGTCTGTATGTATCAATGTCACTTCTAAGTCCATATTGTTTGAAATTGGAAGACTCAAATTTGTGCAAAATTTCGAACATGCTGGCTTACAGCGTAATTAATATTCGAAAATTAATGTGCAGCTTTATTTTTATATTACGGGCTTGTCGTGAAATCATCTTTAAATTTCTTTCAAAGTTCGAATAGTTTACTTCGTATCACTCATTTAAATACATAAAGTGCAATTATTTTTAATTACATAATAAGTGCAATGGTTTACCATTCTGAAATATAGCCATGCAGCCAAAGAAAAGACGTAATTGAAAACCTCTGAAACTTATGTCGTATTTATACAGATACCAAAAAGAATGAATTAAGTATTTTTTATTGATAAAGGGATAAAATCCATTCATCAAGTTATCATTAACTCGGTATACATCGTGTGATTCCTGCTATATGATTCATGAACATGGACACAAGTCATCCATAAAATCACTCAAACACTTTCCCTCGCCATCAAAAATAAAAATGTTGTCTGAATGATTTTTAGAGACGGACGTGACTCCTGAAGTCTATGCATTATCAATAGATGGCAGGCATATACATTTTGCATTATGTGATCTTTTCTGTTCTCGTGTTTTGGATATTTATTTTACTGCGATCTTTTCCCTCATACTTCGCGTCAGAGAAAAAAAAAATGTTTTATTTTATTGGGGTGTAAATTTTTATATAGTTCGTGACGTGTACATTCCTCACGGCTATGACCCGTGTTTGCAAAAGTTTTTCGAAGATTTTATCGAGTAGTTTTATTTTTATGAAAGACTGTAAACCATGCGGGATGTTTCTTCCATTTGAATAAATGGGACATATTTGCGAATCTGCATGTTAGGCAAATACACTGTTTTTATGGCTTAGCATTAGAAGAAAAGTTAATCGTATTTTTATAACTTAGGTTTAGGAGAGACAATTTAAACAGACTGATTTTTCGGATGAAGATAGTTCTTTGTTTTTCCTTCATTATATTGTATATTCATGATTAATTAAAATGATGTGACCCAAATGTGAGAAAAAGTGCCTAGAGTATAATTTTAGGAAAATCATTAACTTAAAATATTTCAAAAAATGTGGAAACAAATGACAAATATCTAAAAGTTTAGCATTAGAAGGAAAGTTAATCTTGTTTGTACAATTTAGCTTTAGGAGACAATTTAAACCGAGTGTCGGATGAAGATAGTTCTTTTTTTCTTCACCATAATGTATATTTATGGTTATTTAAATGCTGTGAACCAAATGTAGGAAAACTTGGCGAAAATTTATATCTCGAAAAATTATGAACTTAAAATATTTCAAAAAATGTGGAAACAAATGACATTAATCTAAGTGTTTATCAGTAGAAGAATGGTTAATCATATTTTTATAACTTAACTTTAGGATACAATTTAAACACAGTAATGATTTGGAAGAAGAAAGTTATTTTTTCCCTCAATTATAATGTATATTCATTATTAATTAAAATGCAGTGACTCAAATGTGGGAAAGTTTGCAATTTTTTTACAAAAATCGTTAGCTTCCTTCAAATATTTCAAAAAATGTGGTAAAAGTATCGAAAATCTAAAATTTTTGAAACAATTAAATCAGTGTGAAATCAAATTATTCAAATATAAATTACATCAATTATCATTATCATTATCAATATAATTAAATTATCATCATTATCATTATCAATAAAATGTAGCTAAACAAACTCGCTACAAATTGCTAAACTGACATTATACGTGCGAAATGTAAATTAAATAATTTTTTCTCAGAAATGACATTTTTTTTCTTTAAAGTTTGAACTGAGTATACTCATCAATAATTTAACGTAAAATTATGGGATATGAAATACATTTATTTTAATAAAACTTCAGTATCTTTACAAAACAGTATATGGTTGTGCGCTTGGAAGTTAAGATATTCTGTGCTAAAGTCACTTATGTAGAGTTATATCAGAAATGATTTTGAATTTTTGTTAGCAATATCACAAAATATTCTATGCATTAAGAAAAAAAATTATAATTGATTGATTATTTAAAAATACATTTCAGAATTCCGGAATTTGAAACATTTGTATCTTAATAACTGTAGTTTGTCTTCAGAGTTCGCAAACACGTTTCGAAATTATGCTGTTGATATTCAAGTAGCAGTAAAAATAAAATTAACATAATCTTTATAGCCTATCTATTGGAATCGATCTTAATAGCTTATCGATCATCTTTATAGCCTGGTTTGTTTTATAACAATATATAGTTTACTATTTTTGGAACAAATCATAATTAATCTTGTATTGAAACAGAACCAATTTGACTCAATATACTTGAAAACGATAAAAGAAAGTTGATACATATATGTAATAAATACAGTTACATGTAAATTCTAAGACATATCATAAGAAGGAAAATGTTAAAGATTGATGAAATAAGCAATTAATCATGTTCATGGTAAGATAAGAAATAAAAGTCATGTATTAAAAAATGCCGAAAAAATACCTAATGATTTAAGTGAGATTTGATAATGTATAAATATAATAATTGACAAAAGTATGAGAAATACAATATTCATGAAAACTTTTATTATTGAAAAAAAAACTCATACGTGTTTGCAAAATATACTAATTAGAATTACTTGTGTTTTAAACAATTGCTGAATCTTTATAGATTAAAAATCAAAGAACCGTTATGTTAAAACCATGAAAATGTTTAAGTCTGCAAAATACAAAGTATTTTCTATAATAGAAATATGATACATGGACATTTTTAAATTGATTTTTTACTTCACAAATTACGAAAAACATTATATAACTTATAATAAATTAAAAAAATTCCTCATATTTTCACCTTATTGCAAGTACAACAAATTATTATTATTAACTCGATAATTCTACGAAATCGCTTCAGATGTAATTAGCAAATTAAGTATGAAGTATTGAACACACCAACAACAAGCATTCAAAAACAGTAGAGAGCACCTGTCATCAACGATTTTGTTAATTGTGGCGCTGACTCCTGTAGTGCCGAATTTACCATTTTTCATGGTAGATTTATTGTTAGCAATGTGTCTAGTAAGAATTTTTTTGTATCGGCATACTTCGTAGCGTAAGAGGTTACATGCTAACGGAAGTAAAGTACTCGGTACTCAAAATAGCAACATTTGCAAAAGCTCGAGTTTATACAATTTCATCAGCACTTAATCCATTTCTTGTAGTTTGTGAAAAATGAAGAAATGTAGACATTGAAGTAATACTAACGTATATGGTTTTCACATGTCTTTAAAATTAACGGTATGTCTTATTAAAGTATAACTAAGAAATTCTTACTCACATTAGATATCATTTGTACCTTTTTCATTATTTATAAATATCACATGGTATCGATGATATAATTTGTAACGATAAGACAACGGTCATGCAAACTTCTGTGAACTATTGAAGAAATTTAAGAGTGTAAATGAAAATACTAATTAAATGTTTGAAATACGGTATATCCCATTAAAATATAGGTAAGGGATACTTATTCATATAAGATATCATTTGTGCCTGTTTAAATATTTATGAATATAAATTTGTATCGATGATATAATTTGTAATGACCAGAAAATAGCCATATAAACTTCTAGGTATTATTAAACAATTTAAGAGTTGAAATGAAATTACTAATTAAATGGCTGCAATGCAAAAGTGATTCATATAAATACCTTGCTAACCACAAGCTTCAAACAAACAAGCAAAAGCAAGACCCAGTATCTAAGATAGCTGCAAGAGTATGTAGGTAGTACAAATCTAATATAATTTTAACATTTGATAACAAAAATTGTACAGTGTTAAAACCACAAATTGTGACATGAATTTTTTAATAAGTTGAACATTACCCACTAAGTATGAAAAATTGTGACACCGGTTCAACGCAGAGAGATCCTAAGTCATAAAATGTTCTTAATTTTTCTAACCTTCAATTTGTATAATGTGATATTAATTCGGCTCTAAATTAAATCACTTAAACTGCTGTAGAAATAAATAAAAGTGTAAAAATATCGTAATAAAATAAAGAATTCAACAAATTAGTAAATAGTTTTAACCAGTTTCGAAAGCAAACACACCCTCCTTTTTTGGAATATAGAAATATACCACACTGGTGCGGTTGTTTTGTCTTTATAACCTGAAGAAACATACTGTATTTTGTCTCTAAAACCGATTAATATAGCTACTAATTTATTTTATGCTTTTTATGACAAAATTTTTTGAGTACAGTTAATTTGACAAGCCAAGAAATAAAAGACAAATTGGCGATTGAACAAAAAAACGTCACTATTTTGCAATGGCAGATCAATTGACTACTGGCAAAAACTAAATGTTCAATGTAAATTTAAGAGTTATGAATTGTTGCTATTTTAATATATACGGAATAGATGAATAAAACGTATTACCGTAAAACATAGTAATCACAAAACTTATTCTAAATAATCTCTATAGCGATTCTGAAATATTAATATTTACACATGTAGATTATTGTTCCGACATGATTCGACAGTAGAGCATAAGCACAGCGTAAGTGAATAAATTAAGGAGTATATCATGTAATTTCTTTAACTTATCTAATTATATATACACATGGCTGTTTGAATGTGACTCCAGAGTATACAACCAAAGCAATTCCATTACAATGCTTGCAGAATTCTGAAATATACAACGTATAGAAATGGGAATTTGTAAAGATATAGTACTTTCGTCTGTATAATTGTTCTGTATGCATGTTTCGTTTGTATATATTTTAGAACATTACTGCAAATTTCCATGTTATATGTTTGCGTTTTTAATTAACTTTCCGATATTATATCTATGTTATTCTTGATTTAATTTTTCTCAGTTTTGACGTGGATGTCATATATCATCTGATACATTATTCACGATTTCTGTACTTTCCTTGAACTTTTTCGACGCCCATTTCTGTTTAACTTGTCATTGGTGGGAACATTTGTTAATACAATAGTTTTCACTAGAAAATATTTCTTAAGACGTCTGTTTCTCAGAATCTACTATAGATAGAGACATATTGGATGATGAATATTATAGATTGAGAATGAAATTTTGGAGAAGTTATGGGGCTCTCGAAGGATTTTCACTTCCAGTTCTATATATTATTTTCGGTTCAAAATGTTTCATTAATTTATTACTTATCGTTAATTTGATGTTTTAACAAATTATTTCTTAAGCTTGTCAGTACATAAAGATTAGGTAATAACTGGTATGAATGTAGCATAACATTCTAGAGGAGGTCGAGTAATTTAATAAGGATTCCACAGTTCGCTTTTTTTTACACTTGTAATTCATTTTACTTTCCCTGCAACACATGGTAATGTATAGGGAAAGTCTTGGAATCATGTCGAAAATCGCAACTCGAGTTTTCGACGGATCTACACGTTTCGAGACCTCTAGAATACGAAAAACGATATTTAGCGTGACGTCTGTGTGTCTGTCTGTGTGTCTGTCTGTCTGTGCATATTTTGTATCCACTCTAACTAAAAAAGTAATTGATCGAATTTCACAAAATTTGGAAGGTAAGTCAGTTGTGGACGAGTCTGGTGCTGATTAGTTTTGGGTACGATTCGGGATAAAAGGAACCCGCCTTTTTTTGCGAGATGACCCGCAAAAGTTTGTATCCACTCTAGCTGAAAAACTAATAGACCGAATTTTATAAAATTCGGTAGATGAGTCACTTATAGGTCACCCTGGTGCTGATTAGATTTTGGTACGATTCTGAAAAAAATAACCTGCCTTTTCTTGCAAAATGGGTTGCAAAAATTGTCAAAGACTAAACTAAAAAGCTACGTATGCTCAAATATATCCATTAAATGCTTGTTTAATACGTAATTTTTAACGAAGAAAAGAATAAGACCAACCCCATTACACTAGGACTAGCCGTTCTCGAGATATTTTAGTTTTTTTGTTTTTCCGCTACGCCACCTTTGAAAATGAGTCCAGTTAGCAAACAAGAAAGAAAATTGAATTAAAAGTGAATTAAATGTAATTAAAATAAAGAGAACGTGAATGTAAGTCTGCAGGGAAAGTCATGCGCTGCCCACATCAGATTTTTTTTTCTTGAAACACAAATTTCTGAGGATTGGGTATATATAGAGCTTAGATGATGACTAATATGAACTTAGCATTCATTATGGAAGAGATAGGGGCAAAAGGCAGGATAAAAAGTAATAAGGATTTCCACTTAAGGGTTTTTATCATTCTGGTTCCAAAACTTCCCTGAAACATATATTTCCCAGGATTAACTACGGAAAGATCATTGCTGCCGCAACCGAGATTCGAACCTTGGATCTCCGAACTGGCCAGTCGACGCTCTACCGCTGAGCTTCTGGAACGAACTTGAATGCTCTTATCTTCGAAGTGGACTCTGCATTCTCCTCCCGCTAATTTCAGATTGGCGGGCAACTGGCAATCTGACTGACCATCTCCTACTATTTTACCCAGATTAGTATCCGGCGTGGTCGTTATCCTCTTTATTTGAAATAGGCGCGCCATCTTCCAGAGTCGAATAATCTGTCCTAGTCGTATTAGGGCCACTTTCAGCCCTCCGACATCGTTGTATTAACCTACAGGGTTGATTTATGTGGGCGCCATTGTAAAGAGCCGTGCTGCCCCAACCGGGAATCGAAACCTGGGTCTCCAAACTGGGCAGTCGACTCTGTACAGTTGAACTCCTGGGATGGAATTGCAGGATCGAAGTGGATTTTGCAACTGTAGACAGAGCTTAAATAATGATTGATATGGGTTGAGTACCAAATTACTGAGGGGATGGTAATTTTTACTTTCCTTATATACATAATGTATAAGGAAAGTATTGTGACGGGGTCGAAAATTCGAAATCGAGTTTTCGACGGGAGAGCACGTTTCAAGCACCCCTGATCACGAATCAAACATTTTTGAAGTGATGTCTGTGTGTGTGTGTGTGTGTGTGTGTATGTGTGTATGTGTGTGTGTGTGTGTGTGTGTGTGTGTGTCAGTGAGTCTATGGAGACGATAACTGACGAACGAATGGACCGATTCGAATCAAATTTGGTACAAAAATCACAATCCGTAAACACTGGAAGCCTATTGTTTTTATACGCAATCGAATGTTCAGAACCCCCCCTAAATTTTCGAATGAAATTTTGAAAAAATCGTTAAAAAATCGAAACCACTAATAAAGTTATGCAAATAGACATTTCTTAATTAATTTTTTATTAGAAAACGATTGACATAAATTTTAGAACGCTAACATGAACTATTCTCGAGATATTGTACATTTTTCAAAAAAATTATCAACAAGTTATATAAAATAAAAAAAAAATTTCCTATTGAGAAACATGTTCATTTTTCATATGTAATACCATGCGATAAATTGAGTGACATCACTCTTGTGGATCTAGCTCGTTCCATTCATGAAAAAAGATACTTTGAATAATACTTTTGTATTTGAACGTCAATAGTCATTTATCTATTGTAAGAATAACTTATTTCTTAGTGCATAACGCTTGGCGAGATTTTGGCGACGAATTTGGCGGAATGTCGCGAACTTGGCGACTTTTTTGAAATGTTGCCAAATTAACGAAAATCTCGCCAAATGGATAAATATGACGCTAAATCAATGAAAATGACGACTAATTGTCGAAAATTCAATATCTTGGAAAGAATATTAGTATCTACTATAAGAAAAACCTATTTTTTACTGTAAAAGTATTAAATTCATTACATTATATAAGGAAAGTCATGTGTTGCCCATATCAGATTTTTTTAATTTACACCTTCGGTTTTGGGGATGTCATTTTCGATTTTTCAGAAAACTCGTATGATTGTAGTATGCAAAATGAATAAAAGTGCTAGATAGTTCCTTCAAAAAGACATCAGCACACTATTTGACGCCGTATAAAAGCGCCTTTATTGCTTCTTCACAAATATATGCAGATATGTCAATTGTGTACTCGTATGATAGAAAATGCAATTATTCCGTTACCATTTCTCATGAACATATTTATTTGCCTTTTATGTGGAATTAGCGTTTGAAATAACACCGCTACAATTTAAAATAGGAACACAAAAAAAGTCAAAATATCTTTGCACGTTAGTTATATCTATTTTTAACGTAACACTGCCACTTCGTGCTAAATTTTTACTGTGTTAGAATCAATAAAAATTGACTGGATTGCATTAAATTTTTAAAAGTCCAGATTATTTGAAAGCAATTCACGAATATGGAATAGATTTCTGTCGTAAATTTTGAACATACTGAAAGGAGTGAAGAGTGCTTTGAACAGCATTTAATATTAGACTACCATGAGTTTATTTGAAACTTGCCAAATCAAACAACATATGAAAAGATTTTCGATACCATCTAATTCCTAATCCTTGATTAGCATCCCTTGCTCTCCGCTCATTTCAATCGCAATCCCTCAACATGCTATCATTAACTTGATAATTCTCCAAGAAATCATTGCGTGTTAGTAATTAGCACCTCCGGAATGAAGCATGGAACATAGCAATAAAAAGCAATCAAGCAGAAGTTGTATTAACTAGCGCGCTTACTCCGTTTCACGTGATAAAATTTGCAATTTACTTCGGGTAATGATTTCTGACATCAGCGAATCGAGCAAGGAAGTTTACTTGTTTTAGTCGATTTTGCACTTTATGGGCATATATATGCTGAGGCAAGAAGAATAAAGAAGCGCAGAAATTTAAATGTTCGAAAGTTTTGATTACTAAGTCGGAAGTAATCAGAAATGCTGTCAAATGTTTGCTTATGCTTAATGTAATTTCGAAGTTTGGACAGATATCCATTTAATATTTTCTCTGGTGTATGTTATTTTACGTAGAGAATTTGGGTAATATTAAAGTAATCATGAATATTTTCTTTAGACATAGGTTTTAGATAACATTTAGAAACATATTAATACATTAATAAGTACAAAATATTGTATTGCTTATGTTTTACTATTGCGAATTTCTTGGCGTTGTCTAGGTGGTGAACTCGTTAAACTCACCAAGCTATACGCAAATAAGAAATAAACAACAACAAAAATACACTCTCCATAAATCAAAATAATATTCAAAACCTCTGAAAGAGCTCAGTAAGATTCCTCCCGAAAACTAAAAGCACATCATGCTCACCCATACTTAAAATGGATCTGATCCAGAGCAGAGGAATAATGGATTTCTGTTTAATTAGGAAACGGTCCATTGCGATGACTGAATGCAATAACTTCAAAAATTACAATAATAATAATAATAATAATTTATTAATTCGTAAAATGAATGTTTGAATGCTCATATGCGGAACTTTTGTTGGATAATATTTTTGCCCTAGAACATCATTGGTGCTTACAGTTTGATTATTTGCATAACTCTTAAAACGACATGTGCAAACCGAGTTTTCTGGCAGTAGCTCATTTTTTATAGGTGCATATTTATTTTAAAACAGAGTGTGTACACACACACGCATATATATATATATATATACACTCATGACCAAAAGTTGAGCATAGTTGCTGTTTATGTGAAAATTTCGGGAAATCTACATCGGAATGGGAGGAAACGCGGTATGTGTGTGTAATAGGGTTAGAAGAAGAAAACAATGCAGAACAAGGATAATAAAAACGTTTATTATCCAAAGAAAAATGTTGACAGAAAAAGGGTCACAATACGAGTGTCAACCTCAGTAAAACAGAATGATTAAAACAATGTGATGCGGCAGTTTAATACGGTGTGTGTGAACCTCGAGTAGCCACGCATGCTGCACAATGATTTACCATACTTTCGATGAGAGTTTGGATGAGTTGTGTGCTCAAACAGTTCCAAGCCTCATGGTGAGCAGTTTTCAATCCTGCTTGTAAACTGAAGGTGAAGGTGAAAAATTGCAAATCAGAAACCAAGTGTAGCACGATAAGCTAGACCTTTTATAGTTCCCAAGAAGTTTGGAAATTGAATAATTGGAATATAGTGAATATTAAAGGAATAAAATGAATAAGAAAAGCATATCTGAAACCATGTACGTTATCAAGGGCCATACATGTTTCATTAATGCTGATTCTACGTTTCTGTGTGCACAACTGTAAAATGTATTACAGAAATAATGTACATGGCCCTATTTCTGTACATTATTTCTGTAATACATTTTACAGTTGTGTACACAGAAACGTATAATCGGCATTAATGAAACATGTATGGCCCTTGATAACGTACATGATTTCAGAAATCATTTTCTTATTCATTTTATTTCTTTAATATTCACAGTATTCCAATTATTCAATTTCCAAACTTCTTGGGAGCTATAAAAGGTCTAGCTCATCGTGCTACACTTGGTTTCTGATTTGCAATTCCTCATCTTTACCTTCAGTTTACAAGCAATTTTCTTTGGTATTTCTCGGGTATATATGTATATTACAAGTAATCATAAAATACTTCAATTATATATTATATATATAAGATTTAAAATGGAAAAAGAAAATATATAGATGGAATGATTGTTTTTACAGGGTTGCAGAAAGGTCAAGGGGGATTGCGACCCCTATTTCCTGGTTAGAAGCTAGCTTTGACTTCAGGAAAACGCTCCCAGAGACTCTGCACGCCCGAAACAACAATCGATCATGCCCGTGGGGAAAATGGCCGAATCCCAGACAACATAAAAATGATCAAAATAACAAAAATTGGAAATTTTACTAACCAGCAAGACGAGAATCTTGGAAGAGTTGCATATAGCGTATATACTTCGAATAGGAAAGCATACATAAAAAAGTTGCGTCTAACATATAGAGTCATCTGGATGTGAAACAATCAGATAATTCTAGGTAAGAGTTGAGTTGTATTGCATGATGTCGGATAAATTAACATAATTTTTATCACTATAATTTCTGCAAAAAACATCCTAATAGTGCTGTACAAAGCGGAAGGGATATGATTGTTCCCGAGTTCCGTTGATTAAATGCATCATGCATTTATTAAATTCTGTAATAGATGAGTTTAATAATCTGTATCTGTTCAAGTGATTTACGATTAAATTACGTTGTACGTTTAAACTCAAGTTGGTATTCTAGTGGGTAAAATAATTGATCTTGCAGTCATATAGATGTCTCTTGTCAAATAATTTATAACATAATTTCTGTTCCAAATTATAATAAATAGTGATGTCAAGGAAATCAACTGTTCCTACCTTCGCTGACTCCGATTCGATTAGTTCAAGACACGGTGGGTAGAATGTAAAATCAAATATAGTATATTGATTATCCACTCCAATCATGACGTCATCAACGAATCTAAAGAATATTATTTCACTAATTAAATGCGTGCCTTTCTCATAATGATGTAAGTAAAAATCCGCAAGTAACGAGGAACATCCCCCTCCCATTGGGATGCCTTTGATTTGTCTATAAAATGCGATTCCATTATATAGTATATTCTCAAATATGACAATCTTAAGGAGGCTTTAATTTCATACTTTTTGGGATTGTATTTCTTTATATATATATATATATATATATATATATATATATATATATATATATATATATATATATATATATATATATATATATATATATATATGTATAAATATATTAGGGTTCAGATGGAGACGCTGAAATATCCGTATCTCCAAGCCTTTCATTTCTGATTAATTTTTGTGGTAGTCTGAAGTTATTGAAACTTTTATTTACAATCCGAAAGTGAAATACTCTACACAAAATTCTTCTGCATAAGAAATAATCATATTGTTTATGAAACATGGGACGAAATTAAAAAAGCACTAAAGCATGTACAAGTAATTGTTACCATCAACTCTTAACTCTAATTTGGTTTTGGATTAATAAATTTTGAATTTTCCTCCCACAAGAATTATTTGCAGCCATAACTCGAACAAGTTAAATTTTGTGTTATATTTTGTACTAAATGAGCAAATGTGTGGACCCAAGATTAACAATCAAAATGCAGTTTTAAAGTATGGATTGATAGATGGAACGTAATCAAAAATGCAGTTAAAATTAAAATTTCTATTGTTATTTATTCCTAATATATAAAAGAGAGTCATTTTTTATTAACTTGCTGGAAAGACTTAATTGACCTAATAACAAGTGATGTGAACCTTAATAGTATGGATAATGTTCAAATATTTTCAATTAACTGCATTGTTTAACCTTGACTGGAAGGTTGTTTATTGCCAAAGGAACTGGTGTAAAATCATAATTTTATGTTAGAAAACAAATATTTTCGATCCTTAAAACCTCATATTAATACATTTATTAAATTTTCAAATATAATTTTTTTTTCCGTGAAGAACTTTTGCTAACAGTAACAACTACTAATTGCCCTCTGGTTTACCCACCCCATTCAAATCCACAGAGGCCGTGTTTGAACGTGAGTTACGGGTTACGAGCGTTTGCAAGGATAAGTGCTCTAATTGTAAGGAATCCGTTTAAAACTGTAACTCCTGATCAAATTTGTTATAGTGTGCCAAAAATACAATAGTGGAGGAAAGACAAAACGAATCCAATAAAAAAATCTGATGTGGACAGCACATGACTTTCTCTGCAGACTAATTCACGTTCTCATTTTTTCCTCAATAATTCATTATATTGAGTTTAATTGCATAAAATAACGCCCATAATTATATTTAAAATGACACTGAATTGGCATTTTTAATTCAATTTTCGTTCTCATTTGATAACTGGACTTATTTTCAAAGGTGGCGTAGCGAATATGCGAAAAAAATAAAATATTTCGAGAACAGCTATTCTTAGTGTAAAGGGGTTGATCTTATTCTTTTCATTGTGAAAACGAGCATTTATATTTATAAAACGAGTTATAAAACGAGCATTTAAATGATATATTTGGCATACGTAAGTTTTACTTTAGATTTTGACGATTTTTGCGGGTCATTTCGCAAAAAAGGGCGGGTTATTTTTTTCCGAATCACACTAAAATCTATTCATCACCAGGGTGACCCACAAGCGACTTATTTACCAAATTTTGTAAAATTTAACTAATTAGTTTTTCAACTAGAGTGAATACAGGCAATTTTTGCGGGCCATTTCACAAAAGAGGCGGGTTGTTTTATCCGGAATCGTATCATAAAACTGATCAGCACCACGGTCACTCACAAGTGACTCATCTACCAAATTTTATGAAATTCGGTTCATTAGTGTTTGAGTTAGAGTGTATACATACTTTGCAGAGACAGACACGCACACAGACGTCGTTCTAAAAATAGTTTTTGTATTCTAGAGGTCCCAAATCGTGTAGATTCGTCAAAAACTCCAACTGCGATTTTCGATATAATTCCAATACTTTCCCTATACATTACCATGCATTGCAGTTAATGTAAAAAAGCGAGAGTTTCAATTATTGCCAGAAGAAATTTTTCTTGTTAAATAATTTATTTGACAAGAAAACTTTGTTGCACAGCACCTGTGTGCGCATTAGTTTGGCGTATATACAGTACATACCAATTACATTAGAGCTCAATATATAAATACATTATATAGTTGACGAAACTATTGCGTCAAATGTCCACACATTAAAAATTATATTTTATAGAAAATTGCTATTGGTGGAATATATTACGATTCATTCCGAATTGAATTGGTCGATTTAAATAGCTAGCACGTTGAGCGTATGGCGGAAATATCAATTCCATAATTTATATGAAATAATTAATGGAAATAAATACTAGAGTACGATCTGTACATGTGGTATAATATATTTTCCAAATACGTACTGATCAAGTAGCTGCTAATGCAATAAAACTAAAAAAATCCATAAAACAGGATGCAACACAAAATTATTATCTCGCTTTCGAAGGTAAAGCGCAGTCTTTTTTTGTCAGGATAAAAGTGAAGCCTAACGTTCTCTCTTCAGTGCTGAAACGGCTACTGAAGTCAAAACAGCGAAAAAGACCAGAGCAGGGAAGGGGTAGTAACCGACGGCGAGAGGAAATAAATGTAAAAATTATGGAAAAATAAACAGGTAGTATGACAGAATTAATGGACAATGAAATACCAAAGAGATAAGTTAACTTCCAACAAATGATCCAAAGCACTTGTTTAGTGAGTAACACAACGCATATAACGCTGCCCAGGCGATGAAGTGGATAGCGTCTTCAGCTGCTGTCTAGTGGGCTCGGGATCGAATCCCGAGTAAGGCATGGATGTTTATTGAGGCAAGTCCGTCTTCCGCCTTCTGAGTACTCGTCTAAATGTGAAGCTGCACCACCTCCGACCTTCGTCAGTAATGCTTGTTTGTAATAAACTCTGTTCTCTTGTCTTGTGTGCCTTTCTTCGTTCTTTCCTGCGTCACTGGTCCTGTATCGGCTGTACCGAAACAGGAGGTCATTAGAAACAACAACGAACATAACTGTCCTATTAAATCAAAAGCCGAAACAAAATTCAGAAGAATTCCAATTTCGGAAGTTACGAGAGTTATCCGAACTATCTGTAAAAAGAACAACAGCTTCTAAACAAGCGACGTATGTTGCTCTTAGTAGAGTTTTTTAATTTTATTTTTTTAGTGTTGTAAAGTCTAAAAACAAAAATAATGGGTCGGTTTCCAACCCATCTGATTCAGAATAATTTACAAATTTGATTAAAACTATATAAATTAAGTAACACATAAAATGCATTTAGTATTGTTAAATCCTTCATCGTTTACTGATAATCCTTGTAAATTACGTTCGCCATAATTGTAAAATCAAGGCCAACTCGACAATTCGTCATGGAAAAGTTTCGTGAGAGCAATTTGCCTCTTGGGTATGAAACATGGAGCTGAACAATAAAAGTATATCAAACAGCAGTAGAGTACTTTCCAACTTAAGCTGTTTCAAGCACTATCACTTCGGAATTATGAAATGAATTATGAATTACATGCGTTTGCTCGTTCTATCCAATTTATTACTTTATGGGTTTATGTGCACACGCCAGCGAAATAGACATCGATTTAAGTGGAAGTATTTCAGAAAGTATGGATTCGTAATTGGAAATTAATCGATCGGAAATGCTTTCAAAAATATGAAGCGAAATGCTTTCAAAAATATGAATCGAAATGCTTTCGAAAATATGAATCGAAATGCTTTCGAACATATGAATCAAAATGATTTCAAAAATATGTCAATGTGTTTAATGTGCAATATGCTACATGTTACGCATTTTTGCAATCCACAACTTAATAAATTTATTTAATTTATTTTTAAATTCTAAATTACATGCAAGTGTGGAATTTGTATGGTTTTTTGCAAATGTCTTTCTTGCCCACTTTTAGCCAATTTCCTGTACGCAGGATATTTTTAACATAAAAATTAAATATTGGTAAAAATGGGATAATATTTAGAATACGTACTACAATTAAAAAAATAATTGTGTTACCGAAACGTTTGTACATTTTAGAACAATTTCATTGAACACCGTAAAACGAGAATTCGTATGTTCATTTAATTCAGATTAAATAAATGTAAAAGAATATTCAAAGAGATAGCATATACTTTATATGCAGTGTTAAATTCAAATATATACCAACTTCAAATAACATAAAATCAGTGATTAATATATTTTAGTCTCAATATTTTGAAATATCTATTTCAAATTATGCATGATTCAATGACATTTAGTCCATGCATTGTCAGCATCAATAAACATCAATTTTGACGTCACTAATATATTTTACGTATCAACAGTTCAACCGAAGTCATCACAGTTTCATACAAGTCTCATCAGTTTTTTAGAGATAATGTGTGACGAAATAGGACTTTTTCCGAAAATATCTTGTTAGTTTCATTAATCATTGAAACTAACAAACTAACTTAAATCATCTGTTTTCACAGCATCTCAAAACAGCAATTGAACAGAAATATTGCCAATTCTATGATCGTTTGATCCTACATTTAGTGTTTTATAGATAACTAGCAGAGATTACCCGGCGTTCCTCGGGATTTACGATGAAAACGTCTGACAAAAATTACACCAGAACAAATAGGGCCGTGAATCTTATACATTGTTTTTTCACAGTGAAAAAAGTAAATTCATTGCATTATGTAAGAAAGAAAATTAATCTAATTGGCCAAAGAGTGGCTAATCAGATCCATTGGATCATATATACATACTTCTCTTCTTTATATATATAGATAGATAGGTAGATATTTTTATATTCGTTTATTTGTCATTCAAATTAATAAAATGTGTTGAATAAGCCTGTGAAAAATAAACCATGGTGATAGATTTTCCATTTAAATTCATATTTCAAACCTGCGATTTCAAAAATAACTAATACGTTCAAAAAACTCCCACAAAACTCAGATTTCATTGACTTTCACGTTTTAAACCTACAATTTTCATCCTTTTTCGTTAGAAATCATGGAGTTAGAGAGTAGAACTCCGAAGGAAAAGTTTCGTTTTCCATTAATATCTCGACAACTCCTGGTTTTAGAAACTCGAAATT
The DNA here is from genome assembly GCA_951213105.1 of Amaurobius ferox. Taxonomy (NCBI): domain Eukaryota; kingdom Metazoa; phylum Arthropoda; class Arachnida; order Araneae; family Amaurobiidae; genus Amaurobius; species Amaurobius ferox. The sequence continues at coordinate 144,060,092 of OX578134.1, forward strand.
TGAACTAAATTTATGGGGGAGGGGGGTATTTCAAAGCTACAAAGCTACCCACAAAATTTCATTAAATTCAGTGCGGCTGTTCTCTCGTGATGACGAGACAAAACAAAGTTTTGCTTTTCATTAATATCGCGACAACCCCTGGTGTTAGAAACTCGAAACCTGGACAAAATTTTAAGTGAGATTATTTCAAGACTACCCACCAAATTTCATGAAATTCGGAAATTCGGTTCAACCGTTCTCCCGTGATGTTGGATCATACATGCATACATATATACATACATACTTTTCTTCTTTATATATATATATATATATATGTATATATATGTATATATATATATATATATATTCATACATGTATATATATATACATACATACTTTTCTTCTTTATATATATATATATATATATGTATATATATGTATATATATATATATATATATACATACATGTATATATATATATATATATATATACATACATACATGTATATATATATATATATATATATACATACATGTATATATATATATGTATATATATGTGTATATATATATGTATATATATATATATGTATATATATATATATATATATATATATATATATATATACATATATATATATATATATATATACATGTATATATATATATATATATATATATATATATATATATATATATATATATATGTATATATATATATATATATATATATATATATATATATATATATGTAAATTACTGCACTGAGGCAAATAGAAAGTATAGGCCTGCTTGGCCTCCAGCCACTTGATTTAGTGTTATTTATGATGTAATGTCCACATTGATAGTGCAGAGTACAAAAACACTATAAAAAAACGTAATATACATTAATCTGCGGGAATGGTGATTTTTATAAAAAAATAACACTTGCAGATACCCCATATTTTAAGCTTTTAATACGATACCCTGTATACAGTTATGAAAAAAGTACCTTCACATCTACTCACTGTAAGTTCTTGCGCTCCTAAAATCCCAGGACAGATATGTACTACGAATTTATCTGGATCAATGTTTATTAATTACTATTATTCGGCCCAATCCGCACTAACAAAACATAATTAATATACCACAACCTAACGTAACACAAAATAGTTATATCATTCTAGATACACGAACACCTGTACCACGAAATATTATATTCACCATATATAGATACAAAATTTTAAATTAATAATTCCTACGCAACAGGGATTATCAGAGAAAAAAATATGTATGTTTTTCTAAAATATGCAATTTTAGTCAACATTTTTGACGATTTTTTTTAAAAGTCAGCAATTTTGGATATTTCGCCAAAGGTGTAGTCAGCTAAATCAAGCAAGCAAAAAGTTAGATGTTGATATTTTTTATACAGTATGGAGAAACCATTTAATATTATTATTATATTTTCAAGCAAGTCATTGGTTTGTGTGAAAATTCCTAAATAAAATAAAACTTTGTGTAAATTTCGAAATGATCTTTAAACACTATTATCAACATTTCTGAGTCGTAGCAATCGTAAAACACGCTCATTAACTCGATAATTCTCCATGAAGTTATTCCTTGGAAGTAATTATCCCCTCCGGTATGAAACATGGGGTACAGCAATAAAAAGATACCAAGCAGATGCAGAGTAACATCCTGAAATTGCTGTATTAACTACAACGTTTATTTCGTTACAAATGATCGAATTTGCATTGAGCCTCAGGCAAGAATTATTGCAAATAGTCAATCGAGCGAGGAAGTTCTTCAACCCAATTTTGTAATTTATGACTATACATGTTGACGACATAGAAATGTTACTTAAACAAGATAAGAATATTTATAAGTTTCGATATAGAATTGCAAAGTAATCAGAAATGATTTCAAAAATATGAATATGGTTAATGGATTTTATTCGAGAATGTTAATGGACAGACATTTACTATTTATGCTAAATGTAAATTTATTTTTGAGTGTTGTGTAAAATTGAGGACTACAATTGCAGTTTTTGTAAACATTTTCAAATAATACTTGCGGAATTTGAATTTTTTTTACAATGAGAACAAAATATTCATTATTTTGATTACAGATTCTGTTGTTACGACTAACCTTCTTCATTGCAATTTAAATTAATGATATTTCCGGTAAGTCATATGAAATACTATTTAATTTAGTTACGAAATACTCTAATGAAGTAATAGAATATGTTTCACTAGAAAAAAAAATATCGACATAACTACAAATGAATTATTTTACAAATGTTAATGATGCATATATAAACTGATTTTGAACTTGAAGATACATTGTATATTACCTGATACTAATTAAAATACTGAATACCAGATTACGAATTCAAAGGAATGCAAGTCAATATAACAATCTGATGTGGGCAACACATGACTTTCGCTGCAGACTTATATCCACGTTCTCCCCATTTTAATTAAATTTAATTCACTTTTAATTCAATTTCCGTTCTAATTTGATAACTGGACATATTTTCAAAGGTGGCGTAGAGAAATTACGAAAAACTAAAATATCTCAAGAACTGCTGCTCCTAGTGCAATGGGGTTGGTCTTATTCTTTTCTTCGTTAAAAATTACGTGTTAAACATGCATTTAATGGATATATTTGAGTATACGTAGTTTTTTATTTTAAATTTTAGCGGGTTTTGCTGGCCATTTCGTAAATAAGGGCAGGTTGTTCTTTTCCGAATCGAACCAAAATCTATTCAGCACCAGGGTCATGCCCAGGAGTTTTACCCACCAAATTTTATGAAATTTGGTTTATTAGTGTTTGAGTTAGAGTGGATACATACAGTGCACAGACGCACAGACGTCACGCTATAAATAGTTTTTTCGTATTCTAGAGGTCTCGAAACGTGTAGATCCGTCGAAAACTCGAGTTGCGATTTTCGACATAATTCCAATACTTCCCCTATATATTATCATATATTGCAGGGAAAGTAATAAAAATTCGTTGAGGTAAATGGAACGTGAATGCAAAGGACATAAAACTAATTAAAATATAGAATGAATAACTATGAACAACTTTCCATAGTTATTCATTGTTATCCATTCTTAAAAACACATAAAAATTTTAAATGGTCTGAAAACCGTTTCTGATGCAAAAAATAGCCTCTCTTTTTTATTGACGAAAAATCTACTTTTATGTCGTCGTCAAAACTAGTTGATTCCGTTCGCGGCTTGTTTTACGCAGAGTTTTCAACTAAATACTTTTTTATGTGTGTTTTTGTTTTATGCTAAGTTTATACTTTTAAATATAAATTTTGCTTAAAGCGAAATCCAATAATATGCTCTGAGCGAAATATGTGATGGACAATAAGTAAAACCAAAAATCTTTAGATTACAGTGTTTTATTCAATTTCCATATTTTTTTAATTTAGTTATTCACCCTCTCAAAATGTGTGACAGAATTATTAACTTTCTCTTATATTTTTCTTCCACGTATAGAAAGAAATGTGTGTTGGAAATATTTTACATTGAAACTGATATTTGCTTTAGTTTTTTAATTGGGTAAATATTTTATAATGTTATATATACAAAGTCCTCTTTAATATATTTAAATCTTCTATACATCTGTATACATATTTTAATTTTATGAAAGTTATAAATTATACTTATTAATTCTATTATCTGGCATGAAACTGCTGTACTGAATTAATTAACTCCTTGGGAAGGAAACTTGTAAAGCAGCAATAAAAGACAATCAAATAGTTGCAGAGAATCTGCCAGAAGCATATTTATTATCTACAGATCTTTTTCTGCATCAAATGATAAAATATATAAATATATAATTAGCCTCGAGTAAGAGTTATTGAAGAAGTAGATTGAGATAGTGTTTACTTATTTCAGTATTCCTATGTGTAAATACAGTATAAAATTATCAGAAATGAAAACCTAAGCATTTTTAAAAGTATATTTGAAACATTTCTGGAATATTCATAACTAGAATGTCATAAAATATTCTTCTGAAAAAGATGGTTATATTTATTGTGAGTTCTAAGTGCGTCAATAACATTTATATTATTTTCAATAAATTAGTTCTGAATGTTGAGAGAAATGTAAAAGCTCTAAGAGATTCCTCAATAATATACCAAGTAATGAAATCATAATTATAATTAATACTACAAACAAAATTTTGTTTACAATATGTGGATTTCAGTTCGAAATGTTTTTCTCATTATATAACTTAAATATGCATTTTTTTACATTTTATATATTCTTGTTATATAAAACTCTTCATCAGTAATTTGTCAGTGCACAATTAATTTTTTGTATATATTTTTTATTTTTCTGTCTTTCTAACAAATGTTAAACATCCTATACTGCGATATTATGATATATTATGCTAAATATTATGATATGTTATGCTAAATATTATGATATATTATGCTAAATATTATGATATATTATGCAATATATTATGATAGAGATGCTAAATTTCGACAGAAACGGTTTTTGTCTAAAGTAAACTTATACCATAAACAACCGTTTTTGCACCCCCCCCCCCATTTCTCGTTTTTATTTACTGTTCCTTTCATCCGTTTCCTAATTTACTTCTATTTTGTCACACTAAGTGATGTCACCACTGATGTCGTTTACCGTTTCCTTAGAACGATATCTTCTTTGTAACTAATTTCATAATTTTTACATATTGTCAGTGGAAATCAAAGCTTTTTTGAGTTATACCATTTTATTTGTGAAACAGTGACATCATTACATAATTACATCATTTTATTTACATCATTACATCATTTTATTTATGAAACAATTTACGTTGTGCATTGTCTTTTGCAAAGTCATGTCTCTTATGCATCGTCTATTATTTCTTTTAGTATGCTGAATCATAGTGTAAGCTCATATTACATAGGAAGAAATGGTATATCAATATTTCTAATGTACAATATCATTTGAACACCTTTCTTAATCTACCATATGAGTTTCTATTGAACTAAGCTTCACAGTCCTATTATTCTATATCCATATAATACATGTTTTCCAGAATACACGTATCGAAAGGATTAGAAATAATGTTTCAAATGTAGCATAATACTTTTAAACCTTAATCGTGAAATTGCTGTCTTTTAAGATATTAAATCAGCTTTAAAACGGACCACATATTTTCTTGACATGCACCTGAATACAAGTCTCTTCAAGTTTAACGAAAATATATTAACGATTTTTTCGATTTCTACATCAGCTTTCTCAAATTCAATTTCACACAAATCCAAAAAGTTAAATCCTTTTAACACATCAAAAGCAGTATGAGATATATAGCTGCCAGATATTCTGTTCACTCCAGGAAACATATTTCTCTCCTTTATTTTCTGCAACAGTAACTTTCTCGAAATCGAAAAAGGTGTTTCTTAAAAGTTGGTTTTATTTCGTGGTTTATAAATATTTTCCAAGCTTGTTCACGTTTTAAAGTTCAAAGCTTTTAAGAGATTAGAATTTTCTGGGATTTCTTTCAAAATACTAAAATATTGGTAAGGTAACTCGGTATAAGTGAATTTAAGAGTCAAATGGGTTGTAATTGCGATTTTATTTAAAATAATTTATTTATTTCTTTATGTTTTAAATATAGTGATAATTCTATGGAATCTGTTCCTATGATCAAATTTTTATTTTTACAACAATACATAGCTAAGTTAAGAGAAAAGTATTATGATGGGTCCAAAATAATACTCTTAAATTTTTATGTTTATCTCCCGTAACTGTTTTTGAGTTCTTTCGTGGCGCTATCAACGCAGGCGTTATACGGCCATGAGAGTCCACACCTGCTCGCTTGCTCTCACAAATTTCCGGAACTTAAGACTCCGGCTCTAGTTCGCTGTTACTCACAAATCATCATTGCCGGTTCTTTCGTAATGTATGTACGCAAGCGTAAATTACCAATTGAGGTTTCACACCTTGCATCTGACATACACAAACTCCTGAAACTCTATCTTTGCAAGCTCTTGAAACCCTGCACTTTTGGAGGCTTAAGCACACTCCCGATCCTTATGAACTCAGCTTCCAGACTCTCGCTAACCCTGCTTGTCAATTACCGCCGGAGCTATCTTCGCGAACAATTTAGCGTCGTCTAATGTGCAGACGTAATACACCTATTAGGGCTCTGTACCTTCTTCGATGACACTCTTCAAGCGCCGTTCTTTCACCCAATGAACAAAGTGTAAATATGCAAAGTTTAGTTACATATATTCAATAATAAAACATATAATTCTTATGTAATATTGACCGGGAGAAAAAAGTATTGCCTTATAAGGTTATCGTGTCAGAAAATGTGACATGCATGTACATTCCACATATTTTCATCAGTTTTCTGCAAGTACTGTTGCGTCGTAAGTTCAATTTAAAATAATTGTGTATTAAAATTTCAATAAAGAGCGTAAAATCCCCAGTTGCAAGAAAAGGTGACAAAAATTAAAAAGCATTACTAGTTAGTTGATAGTTTGTTTTTACAGCGTTACTCCATTCCTAATCTTCACCCTGAAAAAATGTCAAAGCAGTCAAGACACACCAAGTTCTTAGAAGAAATAAATTAAATAGGCGAAGAATTTTAGGAAATTGATGAAGGTGGATTTTCTTAAAGTGAAGATGTATTATTTGAAAGTGATAATGATTTATTAGACACTGAGTGTAAGCCTTCAGATTTCGACTATGAAGAGGAAAATATTGTGAGTATAATACGTAGAGGACGAAAAAGAATGATATTGTTCTCAAGTTCTGAAGATGAGAATGAAAAAATTAGCAGTATATTTCGATTGATGGCACTGTTTGGGAATAAATGAAAATAGGTGCTACATCTTGGATACCAGCGCATCATATCATTTTCAGGGAAGAATCAAGGTCCAAAGGGATATGTAAAACGTAATATTATAAAGGGTAAAGTGAAGACTTTATTTTCATTGATAATTGACTACCGTATTATGAAACATATGAGAACATGCAGAATAGAAGAAGCAAATAGAATTTTAGGAACCGAATGTAGTCTGTTGCCTTAAAGTTACTCAATAATATCTGCATGCAATCAGATAAAATATAGATTTTATCTAAAAACCGTTTATTTGACCGGTTATGGTACTAATAGTTATATATTATGTGTCGGTACCGTTTTTGTTAATACATTTTATTTGAAATGACAACAGCAGTTACGAAACGGTATGTTTGTAAAAATCAATAATAAGGCACATCATTGTCCATATTATTCCAAGTGTACTTTTCTTTGGTATCAATCAATCACAGAGAAGTTAAAAATCGGTTCGGACAACACCAATACTGGCCAGTACTGTGCAAAATGTAATTAATTAATTTGTGGAAATAATATTCCATTATTTCCACAAATCGTTTAGACCTTATAATTCAGCATATTTGACATGAATCATATTCTTTAAAGTCAATTGAAATATATTTGTTTTGAACCAAAAGTTATTGACTAATATTCGGGACCCTGTTCCTTTTCTACAGCGAATCAGTAAATGTTTCGATTAACTTGTGAGAAAATAATATAATATGTGTAAGTTCATTTTACCAGGTTTTATACCTGAAAACACAAAAAATAATTTGAGATAAAAAATTTACGCAAAGCGATTTCTAATACCAGGTTAACTAAAATCGTCATGTAAATAATATTTATGTTTAGAATAAGTATAAAGATACGTCACACACAAGAATAAAATTGCAGAGTCGACTTCGATAAGAGCTTGCAATTTCGTCCCAGCAGCTCAGCGGTAGAGCGTCGGTTAGCCAGTTTAGAGATCCAGGGTTTAATTCCCGATAGGGATAGCAAGAATCTTTACAATGGCGCCCGAACAAATCAACCCTGTAGGTTAGTGCAAAGATGTCGGATCTCAGAAAGTGACCTTAGTACGAATAACACAGATTCAGCGGGCTCTGGAAGATTGAGTGTTGATTAAAATTGATACGATAACGACCACGCAGGATATTAACCTGGGTAAAAATAGTAGTAGCAGGAGGGTAACCTGAGGTAAAAATAGCAGGATATAATCTGTTAGAGTGTCGGTTGCCTGTCAGTTGCCCACCAATCTGACATTAAAAGGTTAAGAATGATGAGTCCTCTTCGACGACAAGAGCTTGCAATTTCGTCCCAGTAAGCTGGCTAGTTCAGAGATCTAGGGTTCGATTCCCGGTTGGGGCAGCAAGGCTCTTTACAAAATCTACCTCCCTGTCTTTAAACTAGTACTCCACCTCTACCTTTCTAGAGTTCCATGTAAGAGGTCTCTAATTTAGAACAAGAATCTTACAAACATAAGATGTAAAAGTCGTAATATTTTAAAGCATGGAACGATTGAAAATGAAATAATATTTTACAGAAATGCTGAACTACTTAAAAGAATTTATAACCAAATGCACTAATTTGGTTTATGATATTACTACTAATTTATGACCTATATTATGTTATGGCAATTATATTATTCATAACTTATAACAAACACATTATCGCTTTAAATAATTATTCAATATTATATATATTCGAATCTAATGTAACGTATTTGAAAAATATTATATTTTAGTGAAGATATTGCAATAAGATATACAATAATAGCATGTAATATAAAAGTGGATAAATGGTAGAAAATATCTTGAACTTGCAGATAAATAGTGGACGTTATATTTTCTATCCCATGACCATACACAAAATACATAGGTTTGGCAATAAATCTGCAATTCCTTAAGTCAAATTGATTCCTTTCAAAATGTTCCGAGTACATATTTTATATACATTTAAAGTAAATTATCGGGATTAAAATAAATTAATTTACAAGACGATATAATGGCAAAGTGAGATTGAAAGATCAAGATCTCACTGTATCCGAGTTGCGAGAAATCTTTTATAATAAAAATACTGGAAGAAATTCTTTCGTCAAGGTCAAATTTGGATGAAAAAAATATAAATATAACGTACCCGTTCCAGATCCAAATACTCGAAGTTCATCATAGGAGGCTTTGGAATTTCAATCCTTTCATCTCCATGGTAATGCCATTCCTAAGTCATGTTTAATTTTCCTACATACCGAAAGTTTCTAGATATCGAGGCCTTCCTTCTTAGAGGGAAATAAATAAAACAAATCACTAATGGAATGTATATTGACTCTGAATTGGTAAAAAAAATTCATTTGAATAAGAATTAAAGTTACACCATCTCTTTGGATATATTAATTAAAAAATCTGATGTGGGCGACACATGACTTTCCTTATATAATGCAATGAATTTACTACTTTTGCAGCAAAAAAATACGTTTTTCTTACAGTAGATACTCATATTATTTCCAAGATATTGAATTTTCGACAATTTGTCGTCATTTTTATCCATTTGGCGAAATTTTCGTTAATTTGACAACATTTTAAAATGTCGCCAAGTTGTCGACATTCCACAAAATTCGTCGCCAAAATCTCGCCAAACGTTATGGACGAAGATATAAGTTATTTTTACAGCAGATATATAACTATTGGCTTACAAATACAAAAGTATTACTCAAAGTATCTTTCTTCATGAATGGAATGAGCTAGATCCACGAGAATGATGTCACTCAATTTATCGCATGGTATTACATATGAAAAGTGAACATGTTTCCGAATAGGAAATAATTTTATTTTATTTTATATGACTTTTTGATATTTTTTTTGAAAAATGTGCAATATCTAGAGAACAGTTTATGTTAGCGTTCTAAAATTTATGTCAATCGTTTTCTAATGAAGATTTACATACGAAATGTCTAATTGCTTAACTTTATTAGCGGATTTGATTTTTTGGCGATTTTTTCAAAATTTCACTCGAAAATTTAGAAGGGTTCTGAACATTCGATTGCATATAAAAACAACAGGTTACCTTTATTTACGGATTGTGAGTTTTGTACCAAATGACGTTTGAATTTGTCCATTCGTTCGTCAGTTATCGTCTCCAGAGTCTAGCTGACACACACACACACGTACTTTCACACACACACAAACTTTTACACACAGACACATACCGTCCGGCCATACACTCAATTGCCGTAAACCCCTGGGTTGGCTGTATGGTTTGGGCCTTTAACACTCCTTTAACACAGACACATACCGTGGCACTTCCCGGTGGCACTTTGGATTGGGTGGATTGTGGATTGGGTGGCACTTCCCGGCCGTCCATACAGTTACCTTACACCTTTCTGGTAGGTCGGAAGGTCTGGGTCTCAACAACATCAACAACACAGACACATACCGGCCGACCAAATGGCTACTCATGTCCTTGTCGACGAGTCGGTCGGTCTGGGTCTTCAACACAGACACATACTTTCACACACACACACACACACACATACACACATACTTTCACATTTCACACACTCACACACACAAACAATCACTTCAAAAATGTTTAATTCGTGATCAGGGAGGCTTGAAACGTGCTCTCCCGACGAAAACTTGAATTCGAATTTTCGACCCCGTCACAATACATTCCTTAATTGCTTTAATAGCAATTACTTGGAATTGGTTATTATTATATCTCTCTAATATATATATATATATATATATATACAGAGAGAGAGAGAAAGAGAGAACCCTGCTTCGGTGACATTGTAATACAAGGCTTAGATTAGGAACAACCGGGCTTGAAGGACGTAACATACCTGTACATACTACTTATCTTTTCGTGCAACTGGGCATTTTTGTAAATACAACAATATCCCAAAATATCCAGACATAGAATAGTTTAATTGTGTGCATCATAACATATCAAATCTGGTAAAATGATTTTCTTAGAAATTATGCATATTCAGCAGCCATTTATGCATTACCAGCACCCCACCCCTTATTTTTCGTTTTTGTTTTTGTTTTTGTTTTGAAATTATATGCTCGATTTTATTTTGGTATTTTATTTTAACATGTAATATGCATACGAATAACGCATAAGTGATATAACTACTCATTTTCATGGAAATTAAATACATGTGTTTTATAGTTCGAAAGTGGATGCAGACATTTGTAGACCTACTAATCCACACTCAATGTACCGAGATGTCACGATAAAAATATTGATTCAAATTCTAGGATGACGAAAAGAAAAAAAAAAGAACACTAATAATTTATACATTTTTTTAAATTTTCACCCATCTTTACGCCATATTATTCATACATACACCACTTTGAAAATGCGACAAAGAACGGATTCATATAAAAGCGCACAGACGAAAATAATGACATACACATAATATAAAATTAAGCAATAAGCGTTTTCCACACACTCCGGCGATGAAATAAATTTCTTACAAACATATGGATTACGCATGTCATTTTGTTTTAATTGCAACTTCATGAAATTTTAACGCGACTTTGATTTGCCTGTTCAGCTTTAAGCAACCCAAATCTCAAACTCTGATACGAATCGTGTCTTGCTAAATCTGTTCCAATGCACATTCAGAGGCATGATTACTTTCCATAATGTCATTTGGAGGTAGTAATTAGCAATTCGAGAATCGATGACGGAGATAGGAAGCGATCGAGCAGTAATGGAATGACTGCCAAGTACAGCCCTTTTATCCATAATGTCTCATTCTGCATCAGGTGATCAAATTTACATTTTAACGTGGATAATGAATTATTGAATATATCGCAAGGGAAATGAACCTATCATCTTGCTTTCATTGAGAATCAAATATATTTAGCAATCACACTACTTCGGATATAATGAAAACGTGCATGATATATTGTTTTAGTAATCTTTACCATAAATGTAGGAATGATTGGGAATCCATATAAATAACAACGTTAATAGTGTAAAGATTTGACTGACAAATGTAAGTTATTTCTGTTGTATTCTATCACAGGCAGTTTTGTTGGTACATTACTTCTAAAGAGTACTTTGTCGTTGTTTTAAATTTTAACATGAAGTACAATTTTATGGTTTATTAATATTTACCATAAATGCAGGAATGACTGAGATTCAGATAAATAACAACGAAAATAGTGTAAAGCTTTGATAAATGTAAGTTATTTCTGTTGTATTCTATCAGACTTGTTTTGTTGGTAAATAAATACTACAGAGTATTTTATCGTTGTCTGAAATTTTCACAGGAAGTGAAATTTTATGTTTTAGTAATCTAAAAATTCAGGAAATACTAATTCAGAGATTACTAAATTCAGGAATTATTGGGATAATTCAAAAATTAAAATTCAGGAATTACTGGGATTACAACAAATTCAGGAATTACTGGAAATAATTCAGGAATACTGGGATTTATACAAATAACAACGCTAATAGTGTAATGATTTGACAAATGTATGTTATCTCTGTTATATTCTATCACATACTGATTTGTTGGTAAATTACTTCTAAAGAGTATTTTATCGTTGTCTGAAATTTTCACAAGAAGTGAAATTTTATGTTTTTGTAATCTAAAAATTCAGGAAATACTAATTCAGAAATTACTAAATTCAGGAAGTATTGGGATAATTCAAAAATTAAAATTCAGGAATTACTGGGATTACAACAAATTCAGGAATTACTGGAAATAATTCTGGAATACTGGGATTTATACAAATAACAACGCTAATAGTGTAATGATTTGACAAATATATGTTATCTTTGTTATATTCTATCACATAGTGATTTGTTTGTAAATTACTTCTAAAGAGTATTTTGTCTTTGTTTGAAATTTTCGACAAGAAACGTAATATTTTAGTATAGTGCATGAATTAGTGATACATGTCTGTATTTAGATATATCGATTGAATTTATGTTTTTCTAGAAACGATCTATAAGAAAATTATTCTATTTGTACTGTATAACTTTCTGAAATTATATTACTAATTAAATAACCCTAAAAATTACAATAGAAATTAAAATGTGATGACTTTGAATTTGCTCTGGGGAATAGTGCATTCTAACCCAAGGGCTATTTTATTTCATGGAACTTCTTGAATCAGAACACTGCGGTAAAATTTTGTAGAATTGATTTGATTGAGTTCAGAAAGAAGCAATGTGTTATAATATGGCATAGAATAATTGTTTGGTTGTAATAGTTACAACTACAGAGAAGATGATGAATTGAGAAAGTGCAAACTCTCTAAACTGAATGGCTACCCACAGAATGCCATTCATGTGCAGAATGGCCACCATTAGCAAATATGGTAGCCATATGAATATGAGATGATATCACGTAATGTCTCATATTCATATTTTCTAATTTATGAAACACCTTTATGCGCACTGTCGTAATTTCCAAATCAGGGGAAACTAATTAAATTGCATAATGAATGAAAAGGGAATACGTTACAGAGCTACAGATAAACTCTTGACTGCATATATCTTGCTATCGATTTTCGTATTAAAAGAGGTAAATTTCTGACAACTTGTGCAATCATACAAACATCTGCACTATACCAATTCAAACTCTAAAACTAATCCGTATCTTGTAACATCAAATGGAAGTTATGTTTTCAATGTAGATGGAAGCTACCATAATATTTTACAAAATTGGCACCATGGGTCAAGTTAAGTAACAGATTCCTGATAAGTAGACATGAAACAGTGTATGAACGATGTTGATTATTCAGAACTTTTTTCTAAAGCAAATTTTCAAACCGCTTGATTATCTGGCCTCTTACCAACGATATACAATGGTTGCAGACTATAAATAATCCACGTGCACGTGGCTCCCACGCCATTAGTAATAATGATTTCCTGAGAACATGTATTCTAATGGAATAGCCTTTGACTACTTTGTTCATTAGTCTATACTATACAATGGCTTATGACAGGGTCACATTTCTTCTACAGAAACGCCTAAAGACAGCTCTGTAGGTAAAATGCGGATACATGAAGTGAAGGACGAAGTTAGAGGTGTATACATCTGAAATATGATAAGAAAAATTGTACGAAAATCAAATACTTTTCACATGCAATGATGTTCGTGTGTGCCGAGCCAATGAGCACATTTAAACCAATGTATAAAATTATTTTGCAAGCAGCAAGAACTTGATATATATATATATATATATATATATATTCAAAATAGGCATACCGTCATAACTATACTGGTAAATCTTATAATAAATGTATTTTCAATTATTATTTAAATATTTTTTCATACATCACAAATGGAAGTGGAAGACAGAAAGTGACATACATGCAAAGCCGAAAACGAAAATTAATGTATAAACAAAGTAAGCTTTTATACAAGACAAAACAATGCAAATATTGTTAAAAAGGCATTCACACGCAAAGTTGACAGAAAAAGTTGACAGTGTTAGACAGAAAAAGAACATTCAATGAAATAGACATCTACAGAAAGTAAAAATGATGCAATAATCTGATATGTCTCAATGTAAAGATTGTTGATCAATAATACTTTGAAATGGTTCTGAATTGTAATACGTCTTTAAACATTAAATCATATTTGCTAATTTGTAAATGTTAGCAGTTTCAAATATATTCAGTAACTGTCTTTATTCGTTATATTAGTTTCCTTGCGATACATGGTACTGTATAGGGGAAGTATTAAAACCATACCGAAAATCTACACGTTTCAACATGTTTTGGGAACCTACAATCTACACGTTTTGGGGCCTCTAGAATACGAAAAAAAGAACATTCTTCGCGTGGTCGCCATTTTTAGCGTTGCGCCGTGTGTGTCTGTCTGTGCAATGTATGTATCCACACTAACTCAAAACTAATGAACTAAATTTCATAAAATTTGGTAAGTCACTTGTGTGTGACTCTGGGGCCAAGGAGTCTTGATACGATTTGGGATAAAAAAAACCCGCCTTTTTTTTGCGAAATGACCCGCAAAAATTACATGTATTTACTCTAGCTGAAAAACTTTCAGATCAAATTCTACTACATTCGGTACATAAGTCACATGAGCGTTACCCTGGTGCTGATTACATTTTGGTACGATTCGGAAAAAATAACGTGCCTTTTCTTACAAAATGACCCACAAAAATCTTCAAAATCTAAAGTAAAAACTACGTATGACCAAATATATCAATTAAATGATTGTTTTGTACGTAATTTTTCACTCTGAAAAGATAAAATCGACCTCATTACACTAGGATTAGCCGTTCTCGAGATATTTTTTTCTCATATTCGCTACGACACCTTTGAAAATAAGTCCAGTTACCAAATAAGAACGAAAATTGAATAAAAAATGCCAAATTCAATGTAATTTAAAAAACTTATGTGTGTTATTTTGTGTAATGAAACTCAATATAATGAATTATTGAAGAAATGAAGAGAATGTGAATATGAGTCTTCAGCGAAAGTCATGTGCTGGCCACACCAGATTTTTTAACAGCATTGCTAATTTATGTTTCTTGGTTTGATCAGGGCCTTGCCAATATAAGATAAATGCCTGTTCTTCATCATTATTAATTTCCTCAAAATCATTCGCAGCAGTAATTAGCGACTCGGGAGACGACGACGAAGATGTTAGCAATCAAGCATTAATGAAATATCTTCCAGTGAGAGCCGCTTTAGCCATAATGTCTCATTCTGCTCCAGGTGATTGAATTTATATTTTAACCCGAGAAATGAATTAATGAATCAATTTCGAGAAAATGGTTCTTCCGTATTATTATTGATCTTCAGATGCATATGGGAATCATTCCAACTTGATAGCATTGATTATTCAAGATGTGTTATGTTTTATTAAGGTTTAGCATAGAATGGTTATCTGCTTGATGTTACATTCACCGGAACTACTATTGATAGTGAAATTTTGAATAAATGTAAGGAATTTCTATTAGCATGTCTGTTTCGTTGAATTGTCAAATGTATATGTTAGATGTATCGTGAGATTTAAAAGATGTACACTTAAGCCCTGTACCGAGAATATTTTGTCTCTCCCGAGAGATATTAGCACTGGAATGCATTACAAGTAACCGAGAAAATGTGTTTTAGATGCATTAGATAAAACTGTCATTTGGAAGTGTAGTGACTTTGTCATATTGAAGAAAGAAGAAATATGTATTTCAAAAATACCAGGGAATTTAAATGTAAAATAATTAGTTATCCCATCCAGAAAATCCGCGACAAATATGGTCCTGATAAAGTTTAGACTGCACAATACGCATACCAGTTTTATAGCATAATTTTCAAATACTTTATTTGTAATGCCCCATTGACGTTTCTTTGAATATTTATTTTTATTTTTCTATATATATCACATTCTATATTTCACTATACAAAATCAGTATTTAAGTATTCTATCTTAAATAATTTATCATTTCACATTGTTGATGTTTTGTGTTAAAATATTTCCAGAAAATCGGCTCTGTTAAAGTAGGTCCAAAACTGATTTCAAAATTTTACCCAAACAAAAGAGTCAAAGAAACCGGCCTAAATAAAACCATTAAAACAGGCTGTGTAAAATTATTATATACTGAGTAAAATCTGAAGGATAATTTCGAAATACTAACATTATTACCTGTTTTCAGTGCTTAAAAACATATTTTTATCGGATAGCACATATAGTTATAAATTACCTTTTACCTCATAAATAATACCATTTACAGTAAAACATTTAAGAGCATAACTTTATACCATGCACTCTTTTCACTATTTATATTTCCTTTTAATTATCTATTGAAGAGGAACATTTTAAAATATATTTTCTTCTATTACAATCTGAATTATTTTAAATGTTTAAGAATACAATAATTCATCTCAATTGCCAAAACAAACATTCTATGAATACATATAAATAGGACTAACAGAGTGTTAGCTAAACATATAATAATACAGAAAGGGGACTATTCTTGCAAACAAATACTATTCGCTTAAAGAACTTCTTTTAGTAAAAACGAAGTTCTTATCTTTGCCAGTAGATGGTTTACGGCTAAGTATATTGCTAGGAGGAGCCCCGATAAAAGTTTTATAGGGATGTATATCTGGAGATAGGGTATGATTACTTTAAATATGCTTGGGGGATTTTTTCCCTTTGAATAACATTTTCAAACTATCGTTTAAGGATAATGTTGGAGTAGATTCCCTCAGCTATTACTTGGATAAAAACAGAAACAGGATTTTGTGCAGGTGTAAAATTTACAGAAAATTAAATTTCCATGTTGATATTATGTTATATTGATTATGCATTATATTCAATTTCTATTTGTTGTCTAAAAATGTTATTAAAATTTATATTCTCTTATTAAGCACATTTAAAAACCGATTTAATTAAAGGTTATTTAAATTTCTTTATTCATGTTATTAATATTTTTTAGAAATCTATGAACAGAGATGCGAGAAACACGTAAAAGTAAGTACCTGATACATTTTTAAAATTAACTATTTGAAAATTAACTTTGATGAAATGTGCAGTCTTCACAGTTTTTGAACAGTTTCATATGTAACACTTTATTATATGTATCTGTAAAGTATTGGTGTATCTAGAAATATTTGGGGTATTTAAATACATTCAAGGTATTCTGAAAATATTCAATATAATGAAGATAACTCATATCAAACAATTAAATATCTACATTCCATTATGACAAAGATGAAGTTTCATTACATGTGATGAAAGTTCGTTGAACTTATGGAGTAGTTATATTTTATGCGAGTATTCTAATTAATAATTATATGCTTACTTTCTTCTAATGCGCTTTAATATGGGTCTATAATTTCCTAGCAATTAATATTTACATATATTTAACACAAATGACAAATGCATTATTATGACAAATGCATTGAGACAAATTCCTCATTATTATGAATATTATATAAACATGTTTGTAAAAGAATTCAGAATAATGTTAAGAGCTTCTAAGATTTTAATCATCTTATTTATCGTATTTAAAAATGTATGAGTTTTCCATAAAATTTTCTTCTTTAAAACTTATTTAAAGTTTTCTATTAAATTTTGATTTTTGACACATTTTGATTGTTAAATTTTGACTTTTGATACTTGGAAATTTAAGTCAGGGAAAATGCAACAAACAAAATTCATGATAATAAATACGCAACGATCTTTTCAATGAAACATACTTCTTGGGCGATGTGACAAAATAACTTCGACCATATGCTTGGAATTTACTAACATGCCATATACTTTGAAGAATAAAGAAGAAATTAGTTACAAATAATATTCACTATTTTTGAGTAACATGAGTCAATTTCACATTCTGCATGGAACTAAAGAGAGAACATTTAACAGATATAGTGAGTTTTAGGTGAGTTTTCACTGATGCACTAATTCGTCTGGGAAGGAACTTCATATTTAAATACAGCTTTGCGTTTGTTTCTGCGTGTTTGAGACCATAAAATAAATTAATTAACTGGTGGACTCAAGTAGCCATTACAAATATATTTATATTGTCGTAGGCCTCATAAATATAGTATAAACGACAGGATATGTGGAGAATATTTCATTTGAAATTAAAAGTTAATATTTCCAATTCTTACAAATAAAACTATCGCAAAATTGTATAAAGTGACTAAAATGAGTTATTGCATAATTTAATGTATGTTATTCATTAACTAAAGTAAATTGGAATAAAATCACATCATATTTTATCGTCTGCCATGTTATATTGAGTAGTCGGAACAGTATAACTGATTATTATTATTTTTTTAATTTTCAGAATTGTAGAATAGTGAACATTGCAATATTAACTGAACACCATTATTTCAATATATTAAGTTTTTAATTTGAATTTCATTAAATCAACACTGAGAAAATGTCTTTATATTTCATAAATACAGAGGAACGGTCTGGTAGAGTCATATATTTTGTAATAGTTTGGACTTGAATCTGAAACAGTCTGCCCAGTCTGAACCTTTTAACAGCTATAATGTTGACTTATTGCCTACCAGTTCATATTCTGTCCTTCCGATAAGTAGACTGTGAATCGGAGTTTCAGGTATCGATGAAATTTTTTAGTAATACATGCATATTCTTAGTCATTTAGTATCAAATTTCAACTGTAATTTCTTGTCATAACAGAGACAAAATGGTCATTATGCAATTTTATCCTAAAGTTGCAAATCACCGACTACAGTATAAATTATTTAAAATTAATATATATTTTTAATTTTTTCATTAATTCATGCTTTTTCAGTGCATAAAATAATATCAATAAGGATTCAAAACTGTAAATAAAAGTAATACATTTCATAGCTGATGTTAAATAAATTTTACATCGCGTTATTTTGAAACTCAAAATAATAATAAATGCAACGACAAACTAGTAAATTCTAACCAAAAATAAATATAAAAAATGATATATTTTTATCATTCATTAATGCAAAATAGCTGACGTTTAAATATATCCAAAGCGAGTACACACTTCAAAGTTAAATTAAAGGCTTTAACTATTACAAAATATGCACATCGTATTTCTAAAAAAAAATTGCAAGATTACTGATTAGTTCTCAAAATGTTTGAAAAGACAGAACATTTTCCGATTCAAATCATATTTCCGATCTGGAAACGGAACACAAACGTAATCACCTGCATAGAAATTATGCGATGAGATGTAATTAGTAATCAGAAGTCGAACATCCAATGACGAAGATCGGAAACGATCAAGCCGTAATAGGATGGCCGTATGCCAAACCTTCGTTCGTGGTTATACCCCATTCTGCTTCGAATGATTACATTTGCATTTTAAGCGAGAATGCTGAATTATTTAAAAATATGAGCAATCAAAGTGGAATCCACATCACTGCTGCATTTTTACGGTTTTATTTAAATCTTTAAATGCTGGATTAAGTATGTTAGGATTAATTAGAAAAATTTAAATGCGGAATTGAACTTTACAGTGTTTATTCCTAGAATGTTTGGCATAGCCAAAGGGTTGAGGAATTTTTTGACCCCATTAATATTTAAAAACACTGAAGCACTACTAGGGTCCTATTAAAACACATATAAGCGTACAGCATATATTTAGGTTTTTCTAAATGCTGAATCAGTGTATACGATAGATTTCATCTGAATTTCAAAATGCATATTTGTCAGGATAAGATTGCATTTTTATAAAACAGACATATTTACAATACTTTGGCCGCTTGTTATTGCCAAAAATTGTTCAAGTTACAAACCATTATCTGTAATTGCTATTCTATTGGTCATCCCAATGTAAATGTATATATATATATACCATCAATTTCTCATATTTTAAAATAGGCATTTTTAATCCGACTGTGGAGAGCAATATTGTAATAAATATAAAAAATATATTAGTATTTGCTGTAAAATATACATTTTAGAATATTGTGATGCCAAATATGGAAACAAAAAATAAAAATGAGGAATGTTACAGAAAGGCAACACTGTAATATATACAAGCGCTGAATGAACTTGACTATAAAATGGCATCGGCAGTATCGTAAGTGACATCTTAAATCCAACTTTTTACAATCGGGCACTCACCAAAATTTACAATTCCAGGTATATGTCCTCGAAAACAACAAATTCAGTTGAAAAAAAGAATTCAATTTGATGTCTAACGTCAGGTTATACTGAGTAACTGGCCAATTATTGACGTATAAACTTTGAAACCGTTTTCATCCACAGCATTATGGAGGAAGCAAAATTGCACCGATGGATTTTTCAAAACTATTAGGGCTAAAAAGAAGCAGAAACAGTAGTGAAAAAGCGTGTCCCGAATTGCTCAATGGTTATATAAGGTGAGGACAAATATCTGATGAAACATATTTTAAGTTCACATTTCGACATGCTGATGCCAATATCCAACATATAAGATCCTTCCACTGACCAGATGTCGCACAGTCGAATGTCAATCAATCAATTCAAATCTTAAACAAAGTTACCACTTAATATCATATTGGGAGACCAATTTTAGTAATGGTATGAACAGAATGAAGCTTACGCAAAAGGAAATGAATTTAGGTTTTGTGGTCATGATAAATATCGTTTTCAATATAAATACGAAGACTTTCTCCCAAATGATTGCTCAAATTAAGCAAATAGTAGAGTTGCGAATAAAAATATATATGTTGATAATTCACGAACAATTTTTAGGACTATTTTACAATTTTTATTTTCTACTTAACTAAGACAACTACAAAATTAATCAAATTAATTACAATTGCTTAATTATTGGACAACCATTTATGGATTACTTTCGGGCCGGTAGGATGTTTCTATCACTTTCGCCGAGTCAGTTGAGGGGATTGTAATGTAGGTATACATTGCAATGTAAATATAAATTCAGTGTTTATAATGAAGACATCGTCGTTAATAACTAATCTTTAATACGTCAATTGCTGTGGCGATTTCAATACTCGAAAACTGCAGCATGTGGATGGTATATCAGAAATAGGAAAACAAATCTGTAACCACTTTTTTTGGCCGCAAGAATAAAGTGTGCTGCTTAGGCATGCTCACTAAGATGGAGCGAAAAAATCAAATTTTGAATAGTGTGATGTAATAGTGCGGAAACGTTGCCTTTCGCATATATTATTTACCATATACAAACATTTTTGTAGCAAACACTATCTAGAGGTTCCGATCAGGCCATGAGATTTACCGATAGAGCTTAAAAATTGAATAATGTTGTAATGCAGTATAGGATGAGAAAATGTATTAGAATTTATAACTGTGGAAACTTTAGCTTTAATATAGGTTCATTTTTTAAATATAGGCAAGTTAACAAGTAAATGCATTTACTTACATTGTTAAAGATAACTTTCAGTTCAGCTCAGAGTATGAACTTTACAACAAAATGTGAAATTTCCATATAATATAGAACAAAGGTTAAGTATAAGCAAGTATGTTATGAATCGAGCATGTAATAGCTCACAAGAGTTATCACTTGAAACTAAAGATGTTGGTAAAAAAATCCTTATGTCTTTCAGACCTCAAACTGTAACCGTAATGTAAACAACTGAACGTGAACATAGTTTGATGGGTGACCTGGCTTGGCTATTAACTTGACTGTTGAGGGCATTTTACTTTGGTATTAAATTGTGGCTCAAGATGTCTATACTCCAGTCTGACTCTAATAAATCCATCTATTTTGGATGCACAACAAAACGCAGCAGCTGCATCCGTGTCTAATTTAAGGCATCTTTCCACAGATTCGGTATAACATGGGTAGTTTGGGAAATCAAACACTGCAGGTACGCCATCAAGCACCATTTGTTTCATCTTAAATTCTTATAGTAAGTGGAGGTTCCGTTTTGTTCCGAATTCAGCCAGTAGATGACGTCATGGTAGTGTCTTCAGCTTCGAAATTAAAATCTGGAATTGCAAATTTACTGAGTCCAATGGATTTCCTTGCTCTTGTCGCCAAGATACGATGCAAACCAAGCTCCCTGATAATATGTAATCATTGCTTTCGATAATATGTAATCATTGTTAATAGTATATTTTCTGGACTCCCAAAGAAACCATTGCGCTGAATCACAGGATCGATCACAGTTTTCATTGCAGCAGAGAGATCACGTGATTTCTTTATTGTTTCAAAAACGCTTTTTGAACCATCCTTGCAGGAGTGGTGAATCATAATACTAACCCACATTGGTGCATAAACGTTCATAAAGTATTCTGCTAGTGTGTATAAATTATGTGATGGATTATCGGTTGCCATGTATAAACGCAAAATGCAATTTGCAGTCGTTAACCACCTTGAGTGGGATAATGCTCCAGGTTTTCGTCTTGGCCAACTTGTTGAGCACTGGCCACTAGTCACTGTTTGGCAAACATGGAATAAGTATTATTGATTCAGTGCTTAAGTCATTTCTATTTATTTCTGGCAGGTTAATTTGAATTATCTCAAACGATACAATTGGCAACTGTTCACAATTAGTTAATGCTTTTCCAATAATACCAGATAATGCACGAGGCTCTGTAGTTGTGATGTCTAAGTGTTGCATTAGATGTCGTAACGGAAGCTCGCTTTAATGGAGCCGACATACAAACCACTGCAAGGTTATTTTAAATAAACTTCAAGGAGACTTAGTACTCTTCCATTTCTACCAGTATTTACGTCAGTTCCGTCACATCCGACGACTACAATATTATCAGCAGAAATTCCATTTCCAGTTAGATAGTCAGTTATGCTCTTGGTGATGTTTTTCGCTGTGACACTGAATGGAGTCGCATGACCAAGATACTTAGATTCAGGTTCTTGAATCAGAGTAATATTCTCTTCTACTACTGTTTTGCAGTATTTTTTCCATCTAAACTTTCAAATTGCAACGTATGTAACTTATTGTTCTTTCTGCCATGGAAGTACAATCAACGTAGTAATTCCGGTCTTTCTGTCTCCTGTATGTTCTTCCTATTCTCTCTCATGATTTTGTGACGGTCGATCCATTGAGGTGAAATATAGGTAGAGAGACTTACAGCAAACTTTCCTTGACCACTGGACTAAGTCACATAACCTATGCACTCCCCTACGCGTATATTTTCTTGCGCATCTCTCCTTCCATTGCAATTGCATTACGTTTTCGAAAGCGAGAAGTCACATCACACGTTTGCTTTTACTTTTAAGCAAAATATGGTAATGCATATGGATGCACGTCAAAGTTTATCAAAGGTGGAGACATTACGTTTCACAGGTCAGACGTTTCCATTCATTTTAAAACATATTTTATATAAAACATAGAGTTAATTGGCATGTACGACCATGCCGTCTTATAATAAAAGTAGATTTTCTGGCTTTCTAAATAATGTATAGCCTTGTAATTATTTTTAAAATAAAATATTTTACATATGTTTGTGTAATTTCATAAACTGTACCTATATAAATGCCTAAAATTAGAAGAAAAAATAAAATGAAGGTGAAACTTTTAATACGCCTGATTTTCTCTCTTGGCGAAATTTTTTTACTCCAACTTGGATTGTTTACATTTTCATACTTTTTTCTCCTGACAATGTTGTCATGCCATACAATGCTGTGAAATGGTTAATAACTCCCAAGAAATTTATATAAATATCAGTAAGTACACATTTGAAATTGATATTTTTTGCTGAGTTATGTTTTTCTAGACTTATAAAAATAAATACAGTATATGGCCGTAAATATAATTTTTTCTTGAGAATTGTAGCAGAAACAATTACTTTCTACACTTTCTTTTAGTATTGACCGTATTTTTATGTACATTAAAAATACTCGTTAAAATTTCAAAAAAGTCCTTAAGTGTATATGTAATGTATCAAATGAAATTGAGCAATTAAAATGTGATTTGAAAATTTTGTGATTATGAGATGTATGAAGTAACCATATAAAATTCCTAATATTTATTTATGATAAGTGCAGTAAAATATACTAAAATATTTTTCAATTCAGTTTTTGTGTATTTAAAACTTTTATTAAATTGTTAGCTAATTCCTATTATTTTTATTAATTTTCCCAAAGATAAAGAAAGATGTGGGAAACACAACTGAAAAGAGAAAAGTTTTAAGCATCAAAATATGCTAAATTGTGCTATATGTGCAAAATATGCTAAATTGCATCAAAATATGCAAAATGAAGAACAATTTAACGTTTAGTTATTTTAAACAATTATTTGTTATGCCTAGTGTTCTAAAAAGGTTGGAATTTTTTAAACAGTCAATGGGGGGAAGGGGGGCGGATATTTTTTACAAAAACTTGGGAACAAATCTGATATATGTTTTCAACTTTGGATTTTTTCCATATCTTAAAAATGAAGAAATCTAATGTGTCTCGTTGTCTGATGAATATGTAAAGCAAAGAATGAGATTTGAGATAATTAAAAAACACATATATAATGAGTCGCCGGGTCAATTCATAAAAGATTCAGAGTAATACA
Organism: Amaurobius ferox; assembly: GCA_951213105.1. Classification (NCBI taxonomy): domain Eukaryota; kingdom Metazoa; phylum Arthropoda; class Arachnida; order Araneae; family Amaurobiidae; genus Amaurobius; species Amaurobius ferox. The sequence goes on from OX578134.1 coordinate 144,084,849, forward strand.
TTTTTTTCAATTAGAATGCGAAGATATCATTCCATTATGTTTAAAAATGAAATTATGAAAATATTAAATTCTGGAATGCAACAACATAAATATAGGAATTTCGTAACACATATTTCAAAAAATAAAAATTTTAAATATGAAGAAATTATTGTCCTATATATTCTATTTAGCTCTTTGAAACCTCGTTCTTTGATCCTTTTAATGATGTCAAAGTACTAATATTTTTGATCAGTGACCACCAGATTTATGTAAAAATGTTTCAAAATTTTTTGCATTTAACTAAAAAATTGCTAAAAAATAATTCAAATAAAATAAAATATTTGTGGATGTTACTTAAAGTAAAACTGTACCAAATTTCTTAGCTGTGTGTCACCTCAATTTTCCTCTATGCAACCAACAGATAGGTATATTTTCTTTAATTATATATAATTTCTAGATTATATACCATATATAATGTGTATCCCATATTAAATGTTATTTGTGTGCCATTAGTTAACCATATAATGTGAAAAAAAATGTTTTTCTGCAGTTCACTTGGATTTATTTATAACATGTTAGATTTATTCATGAACTGCTACCTACTACACCATTGCACGTTAATTTAATAGAATAATATGAAACAAAACAATTTTTAACCAAATAGTTTTAACATTCTCATGCATATGGCATAAAGAATTAATTTTTTCTGCATAAAGTTTAAGATAGAAATTGTATTGAAAACAATATGTATTTTGAAATACATCAGAAGCGTAAGAGGTATTCAGCACTGTTTTACTCCAGTGCAAAAAAATTATTTTATAGCGCCAAGCGCGGCAATAAGTCGCCAAGTCTGGGAGTGTTAGACCATAAGTCACGTGATACATGCAGTGATCATTTTCTATCTCTTCTGAATTGCAATGCGCAGTCTACCTATATATCTAGTCGAAGGGTCGATTACGCTTGAAGAATGTTGTTCAGTAACTAAACCCACATCTTAAAGCACCATACTTGAGATTGCTGCTGCTGCTGCTCTGTCGGACACACCGTATCTGTCATGTTCCTTTACCAACGTTGGTAAAGAAAGTCGCATTTGCTCTGAACTGGGTGGTGGCTTCGATGAATATGGTAGCTCATTAATTGTTGCTCTAAAGGTTTATTTTTTTTAAGTAGAAGCCATGAAAATGTCATAGTTTATCTCTATTTCTGATGAACCCGAACTTGATTCGGAGAACACTGTCACTGTACATTCAGTTATTTTTGCAACTTTAGAAAGTCGAGCTTTCTTGTGCTTTCGTTCGGACTTCCGTCGAGATATCTATGTTGCTATTATTTCAATAGTACTGACGACCATTTTTCTAACAGTTCTTTGGTCATGAAGAAATGCCTATTCTTCAACAGGAACCTTACGATACTTTTTACAACAACAAGAGGAAAATTCACACTTACAGGCCAAAATATCGAACAAATTCAGTTTAGCTTCCTCTCTGAATGCGTTGAACGTGGCCTGGTAATGTTCACAACTTTCTTTCTCTTTATTTGATTTTAACAGCCATCTGTACTTGATATGGTATGAATGAATGAGGTGAAGAACTCACACGTGGGTTACTATTGGTATTGAAGCTTTAGCCCACACTTCTTCTATCCCTGAAGATACTACCTCTGAGACTTCAGTTACGGTCGGTTCTTTTGACGTTTCATTTGGCTTTAAATCGTGCCTCACGTGTAAATAATAATTTATCATGTCTACATAAGTAGGCAAAACAATATTACTAAACTCCTTCGGTGCTCTAAACACAGGGCACTTTAATCCAGTTCTTGTTTAACTTTGCCAGTGGTAGCCATTTTTCACAATTTAGTCAGCGACTGGACTCGACAATCGACCGACATTCGACAATACACAATTTCGCAGTGACAATGTACGAGTAAGTAGTCACAAGCTCAAGTAATGTATGCCTTTTATGACTACCGTTACGGTGATAGGAGACATGGCCCTGAATAACCGTGACGTGCCTTTGGACGAATTCATTCCTCAAATTCTGTGGGAGGTAAAGGCGAAATGTGCGAGCAAGCGCATTGATGTTGAATTGGCCTCTTCCAAGGTCACAGTGGACCCTCGAGATAGATGAATAGGTAAAATAAATATATTTTAGCTCTGTTTTAGCAATATCAAATGGAAACTTTTCCGCAAAATTAAAAATTGAATTTCTGGAAAGAAAAACTAATTAACGTCACAGTGTTACAAAAATAATTTTTGTAGAAGTCAAGGTCAGAGGGGACCCTCAAGATGAAAAGGTAGAATAAAACTATTTTAGCTATGTATTTATGGTATCAAATGACATCTTTTCCGCGCTATTAAAAGTTGCATTTCGAAAGAAAATGCTTCTGCCAATACTTTCACTCCACCCTAATGCTCACTACGCAACTAAAACTTAACCAAATTGGCAAAACGTTGCAATAAAAATAGTGCATATTTGATGCCATCGGATAGTTGTCTCATTTATTAAAACTAGATATATATTTTAATAGCAGGCTCAAGCAATTACAGTAATTAATATTTTGTATAGTGGGAAATTATATTCATTTATTTAACTACTAAAAAAATACAATATCAAAGTAATATACTTCCATTGTAGATAACAGTATCCGTAAACCGGTTTCGCGCTTATTATGCACTCATCAGCTTGGCATAACTGCTAACGGCAATGACAGCAAGAAAACTTGCTATTAGGTGTAATTTTGCAAACTTCTGTGGGAAGTAAAAATTTCAGTCCTTCTGCATAGCTTAGCGTAAAATCCTTATATAATTGAGCTCGGGCTTCACGAAGTTGCTAAAACCAAATTCAAAATCACAAAAACATGCCAGATAGGGGAGTTCCCCCCCCAAAAAGATAACATTTAATTGAGGTTGGGCTTGCCCCAATGTTGTTGAGCAGGACTTAAGGGAGGCGGAAATATTTGCTGTAGTGAATAAATGGCATTTTTATACCATACAAAAGGCATTTTTATACCATCATACTCAGAAAAGAATACCCCGAATTTTAGGGTATATAATCAGCAGTTTGTGAAATATTTTAATTTATAGTTGTAGTAAACAATTTTTTTATTATGTTTTATCAATGAATGTATTTAGAGTTTTTGATTTCATTGTAGTAATTATAGTAATCGAGTTATGTTTCATATACCGATATAGTTTGGTAGCCATTCTTTAATTCATACTATTGTAACATAATTAATAGCTTTGTCTTAAAATGTTGACAAAAATGGCACTATACATTCAATGTAGAACAACATTGTTTCACATACTTCAATCTTCAGTGTAACATAACTATAATTTTGGTTGTTGTAAAATTCATTTGGGGAAAAGTTATTAAGTGTATATGTGTTATACGTAGTGACAACTAGCCATTTAGTCCAAGCAATAACTAGTTTAACAAATTTACCCGTAATGTTTTGAATCCGCATTGATTACATAAAATTAGTATTTCAGAAAATAGTTCAGGCATCCAACAGTTCGGAAAAATTATTGTGCGAGGAATGAAAATGGGAAAATCTCATTTCGCATATTTTGTACTCATAGTGTTAATATTAGATTTTAATATGTTTCTAAATAAAATATATTAATTTTTAAAACGATCTATATAAATAATACTTTTGTAAATGTCCGTATAAAACGAAAATGTATTTAAATGCATATCTTTGTAATAGTCAGCACACGCTGTACGTATTTAAAATACACTAATTTAATCTGAAGTTTGATTAATTCATCATCCGTAATGAGTTCTGCCATAATGAAAAACTGTTATTTAATTATAATTTGCACCAGATGGTTCCGCATTTTTCTCGGGAAACTGCATATTACTAAAAATTTATCGTAAAGTCCCTAGCTTTTAACGACGTAACACGTGATTAACATTATTTTTTTCGCAATGACTTTTAGTTAAGGACATGAAAAAGCACTTCGTGGGAACCATATATTACTCCATTATGAAATATCGATGCTAGGTAATGCCCATAAAGATTGTCGTATTTGCACATTAAGTTCCAGTAAAAGTGTAATATATATATTTTTTGTAATTTATATACATATATAAAAAATGTACGACAGATTTGATAATTTGATATTTTTTGCACGAGTCAATGTTTAATATACCTGAAGACAAACTGAAAATCAATTTCACATCAGAAGTAATAAATGAAAAATGTAGAAAAAATGAGAAAACAAGAACACATATCAAGATTAATTTTATTCCATATTAAAATATATTTAAGTAAATATATTTTATCGCTAAAAACATTTATCATAACGATGCTTATTTAAAACAATTGTGTATACAAAATATTTAAATAAAATGATTTTAAGAATTTTAATGTTCATTAAGAATGAATTTTGGTAATATTTATTAATATTCATTGATTGTGTGAGACCAGGAGACATCATATGCAGCTTTTGATGTTTACGACGAAACAAAGCGGCGCAGACTTTTAGTCACCGTTTTATGACAATCATGGCCCGGAAAGTTATGACCCCCAAAAATACACGTCACACAAATTACAGGTGTGGTTAGGGCAAAATATCCTGGGCCAAGACGTAAACCAAACTTCATTAGAAACTGAAAAAGCCAATAATGCAAAGATACGGCATCGCACTGAAGAGCATTCAATGGTGGCAAGGAGGGCGTATCTGAACCTCAGGCCAAATGATGTGGTGGCAATGAGAAAAGTCAACGAGTATAATTGAATGAAGAGAGAGAGTCGTGATTTAAAGCAGTGTTGTTCTAAGAGAGTCGTTATTCATTTGGTATTGAGAATATTATATAAAAAGACGAAGTCTGACCGCAAATGTAAAAAAAATAATCGGAAAATGTGACAGTCATGCTGAGCTACAGACTTAAAATACAGAGGTTTGTGCCAGTCTTCATGTATGTTAGGTCAATTTTTGATCTCTGGAATAAGATTCAAACGGCATGGTATCATACGGTGCTTTTCTCCTCCTTAAGCGTTTGTTAATAAATTAATCTAATTTTAATCATAATAACAGAGATATGTGAATAACTGATAATTTATTTTAAAGGTTATAATATGGATTTTACTGTGTAGTACTTTGATTTAATGATCATGTTAAGGAACTCGGGCAAAGAAGTAATGGTGGGTTTTGGGTCTATGAAAAAAGCAATGTACAAATTATGCGATTCACGACCACTTTAATTAGAATTAATAATATAATACACAAAATTAATTTAAATAGTAAAACCCACTGCAATGATTTTTCACCACAAGTTGAAAGACAAATAATAGAATAGATCATATGTAATGAATTACAAATTTTATAACAATTTGCTTAATTATAATTCAATATCGCCTTAGTTCTTTAATAACATTTAAGTTAGAAACAAAAGCTCTAAAATGTATTTTGGTTTGGTTACCCCAGTTTAACATTATATTCCTTATTATTGTTTTGTTATTATTTTAGCACAATAACTCAACATTTATTCAAGTAAATAAGTTATTTTTAATAAGAAATGATTACGTATTTTGCCTTTCATTTTCGTATCTGAATTGATTTTATGTTTCTCACAGAAGACATTTTTATATATTCAGAAAAAATTGTACTTTTAGCTGAGCAAATATTAGCGAACCTGAATTCGTTTCCTTTTGCTAGTTCTGTTAGATCTTTCAGCAAAAAGTCTAAGTAAATATTCACTTTTCTTTAAAATAAAACAGCCATTTCAATAAAGTTATGTTTCTGTTTTACAAAGATATTTTCCGAAAACTTATACTCATTTTACATTCCATTGAGAAAAAATATTTTACTAGTGTTTGTTTGAAATATTTTATGCATAGAGCATTTCTGCGTTGTCTAAATATATAACTTTATACATTTTCCGGATATTTTGTTTCAGAGAAATGTCTATATCCTTATGCGACTTCAAAGGAAGGGTAAATAGTGAACTTATTTTTCAAATAATAATCATTTCAGTTTTACCTTTCATAAAAGCAAACTTTATTCACTTTATTATCGTCAATTTAAAGCAAACTTTATTCACTTTATTATCGCCAATTTAAAGCAAACTTTATTCACTTTATTTTCGTCGAATTTACTATGGAAACATCATGGGATTGACCTTAATAGGAATGTTGAGCTTCGTTTCAAACCAGAATCGTTTTAGTTTTAGAGTGCTTAAAAATAAACGTTATGTAAGAGAAAACATTATGGGATTGACTCTGGTGAATACTATTGCCGTGGCGGAAACATAGTACACTGTTTGTGTCGTAACACTCAAATTTCCCTTAAGTGCGATCTCATTTATCTTAGCTAAGATTAAACAACACATTGATCATTAAGTACACCATTTTAACTTTAAAATTAATATTTAATTACACAAATTTACGATTCATACATAATTACAAAAATAAATTCCTTCATTATTAATCATTTCATTAAGTCACCAAGGAGTTTAAATATGAGACTTGCAGTTATAATCGAAATATTTAAAGGCACTACCTTCTACCTGCTAGCAAATGAAGTCAGCAGACACTTTTGACATCGCTGTTCTGTCACATTGCGTCACGTGCTTTTTTGTTAGGATTTTGTATACATTTGAGAACATCTCGTCACCATTCTATTCTTGCGATAATGTTTTTATTTACTCGTCTGCACAACTCACTATTTTACCAACTTTCTCCTTACAGTTATTAACCCTTTTTCATTTCTTGATAGGTAAATAAATGCATTTCTTTTAGCTTCGGGGAAACACGTCTTCACCGACTTTCATTAGCCTAGTCTTTGTGTTGGGGTGGGAGCATCGTTTACGCCTAAAGTGGTCATTGTAATTTTGATGTTATGGATTTATGAATAAACTTTTCCGTAACAAGCCTGTCAAATGTAGAGTATATCGTATGAGTGCTTTGTTCGGTTAAACAGTTATAAAGTAGTGCTAAATTGTCTCGCAGGCTATAATAAGTATGAAATTTAAGATGGTAATTCTCAAACGAGTATTTGTCTTTTCGGTACCTCCATCAGCCTCTCGGTGATACAGAAAGTGATATACATTTTCTTTATCACGTAAACTTAAGTTCTACCATTCCCTAGTCAAAATAAATTTATGAATTTGTTGTATAATGAATTCAAAATTTAAATTATAAAAGTTAAGCAGTTCACTGATCTAATACCATGAAAAATCCCAAAAAATTGTTGCATGTTTATTTCCAATATTTCAAAAAATATGACTGTATATTTATAAAGTTTGATTCAATGCGAAATAATGTTCGTATTATAAGAATATAATAATCATGTAAAAGTTTCACACTGAAGATCATGAGGATGTGCATTTAGAATATTTGCCTTATTAATAGAAATTTAGTTTTCTCTGAATTCTTTCTATTTAACTATATTTTCTCTTTATTTAACTATCTATAAATAATATGTAAAAAAAAGTTCGTTTTTTAATATATGAAGTACATTTAATAAGTTAAATGTGCAATATAAGTCAGTATAAGATTTATGACATTGATCATAAATCTTGTTTTGCCATTACCTTACCAAATAAATTTATTCATTTGCTGTATCCTGTATTCATAATTTGAATTACAAACGTTGAACAGTGGGTATCTAATACCATGGTAAAACCAAAAATGTTGTCGCAATTTATAAATTAAATGTATTTCATATTTTCCTATATAATAATTTGTTCAATGCTCAATGTTGCTTTAATATTCTAAAAGTATTCAAACATATTCCATTTGTTGTATTAATTACTTTTGACTTTTACTTAAAAATATCCGCATATTATTTCAAAAATTGAAATTTAAATAAAAATAAATTATGAAAAAATGTTTTTGCATGAATCCTTTGAATCCCTTTCTCTCTTAAATATTTAGTCATATAATTCTTTGAAAATTGTAAAACGAACATTCAGTTTACTTTCAAAAACAGAAATTTCAATAAATTCCTGCTTCTGTTTCGCCTCGCTCTTTTTTCAAATGCATATACTGGTATCACATTTTTTTTAAAAAGTGTTTCTGTACATTCGTTTAATATGTGTTACACTAAAGTTATTGCCCTGTTATGTAAGTATACAGCTTTACGTATTTTATTGGTTATTTATTCAGTGAAATTGAGTATTTGTCCTTTATATGACTTCAAAAGAAAACTAAATATGTAGTTCATTTTTTAAATTGGAATTGAATATTAAAGTGAATAAAATTAAGCTTCATTTATGTTAATACGACGTTAAAATTGATATCGTTACATTAAAAGTCAATAAATAATATAGACTGTTAGATTATATTTTGCACGACTTTATACGACGCTATTATTTATGAATTCATGATAAAATTCGTGAACATTTGCTAGTGTTTTCAATAATATTCCTTTTATCAAACGCACGAGAAAAGTATTTCACCAAGTAAAATATATCTATGACCTTATACTCGTATAATCGTTAAGTCGTAAGCAAACAAAGTATAGATAACACACAAAATATTTTCGAAATATATCTGGCCTAACATAGCATTTCACCTTAAAAGTAATCAGGAACACGACATTAATTTCACTGGAAAATAATACCCTTCTTATATAATTAAGTAATACCAAATATCGATAGCCGGTCTATAATCGTCGTTTTGTAAACGCAGATTTCTGATACCTTACTATCTAACTGCGATTGCTCTAATCAAATGAATCATAAACCAATTTCCTGGTCACATGTCCCCCACCATCCACTACAAAGAAGACAACAATGACAACAATTTAACCGAAAACAATTTTTTCGCAATAACAACGACTAAAGAACGACAGTTTTACCGAATTAGCTGTTGCAAGTTCGATTCTGGGATCATAATTGCTTTATTACTGGGTTTATAGGAAAGAAGAGTTTTGTATTATAGTCTGACAGCAGATATGATTAACTATTACTGGTTATTGTAACTGTATATCGATCAAAAATTGGGGTTATATAGAAATAATGTGCATGAAAGTATGGGATGGTTTAAAAATTCTAATAGAAGGGTTATGTTTCACTTCTTCTCCTTAAAATTACATTTATTTTTCATCGCAAGTTCTTAAAAGTAATATTGTTTCGCAGCGACATTGGGAAGGGTTTCCACAATCTAAAGGGAATAGTATCCACGGAATTGTCATTTATTACGATTATATAGATATCTTTACAGATATGAATAAAAAATTCGATCAACCAGCTGTCTAAAATAATCAGAAAAATATATTGATTAACAGCATAATTCATTAAATGTTTCAACCGGTTTCGAAGGTGCAAAAAGCAGCCACTTTCTTCTGGTATAAACAGACAATCCACAACACCACAGACAAATATATATATATATATATATATATACATTGATTATGAAACAGTTTCCAACAGAAATATAATTTTATTTAAACATCTCTAAATTAGGATATATTCAACGCTGATATTTTAAAAATTATAACATTATTTCAGTAATTTATTATACTTAAAAGCTTAAGACTTCGTCGAAAAAGTTGCCAGTTGCACAAAATAAAGTTCTTTTAAATGACATCATTGAAATATGAATCTTTTGGTTCTCTATGTAAAATCAATTAATATTTCATTCATATCACTTATATTCCAGACTCCAGAGTAAATAATTTTGCGTAAAAAATTATTCAGCAATTCTTATACAACTCACCTTACAATCTCTTGATATGTTTAAATTATGCAAGCTATAGTGTAGCATTAAATGTAGGCTTCATTGTAGGATCATTAGGGATCATTTCGCAGTAGGAGTTTAGTGATCATTTAAAATAAAAAAAATGAAATTGCGTTGCGCAAAATTTAAATACACAGATAATACGCGAAAATAAAGCGGTTGTAGGACGAATGAAGCACTAAATATAAATTTAAACGTTCTTTAAAAAATCACGATCCTTACACAGACGGAAAAAATGGATGCCATATTTTATTGTGCAACAAGTCAAGTGATGCCTTCATATATCATGGGAGTAATTAGTATTTCAATTTTTATTTAAAAAAGCATCCAACATATTTTGCTAAAAAGACATTTATATATTTTTTGTGATAATTTGAATACTTTCTTAAATTTTTGAAGCAATTTCGTAATTTTAAGTCAGCTTAAAATATGAAGTCTCATAGGGTTTGATTATTTCATTTTTACAACCCGGGTTAAATCCGAAACTCATTGGGTGGCATTATTCCTTTCAATTCCCATTTGTCCCACAGACCATCTTAACAACATACTAAAATTTCATTTTCATAAAGTCATTTTTACGGCAGTTATCATGCTAACGGACAGACAGACAGACAGGCAGAATGAGCAAAGACATTAACACTTTTCAACTATGTTGGACAGCGTTAAAAAAGTGAGAACTACAAAATTTAGGAGAAAGGAAATATAACAACGGATGGATTAATATATCTTTCTTCAGATACACTAGGAACGTAAGTGCCTACTTGAACACCATCATCAACTAACTTAGAAAACTTGTTCAAATATAATTGCAAAAATGCCTGTTAACAAACGACTATGTGATTATGTACGAACACGTGAAATACGAGCTAATTAATCAAATTACTTCTAAAATACCAATGAATAAAATACTACGAAGTTAAGAAGATAACAAAAAATTAAGGAAGGACTGGTTTCGGAAGCTATATGAACAATCTTCATCAACTAAATTCAAATAACATTCTATAAACAAATGTAAAAACATCGGAATAAATATATATTTAGTGAAATTTCATAAGTTGGATTAACAAAAGCCATGTGACTATATAAAAGTTAAAATAAACAATATGTAAGCATAAAAAGCAAGTTAGCAGAAAATCGTTCACTTGATTATTTTATTACCATTATTTAATATATAGATATCCGAATTGAAATAGAATATATTGACACAGAATATATTGATTATATTGAAATATATTATAGAATAAATTTAAATAGAATATAATGATTGTTTTATTTGATTGTTTTAAACATAAATTTCGAAGTATATTTCTTTTAATCTCATATTAAACATGTTCAATTTTTACAAATATATACATTTTACAAACACAGTATTCTAAATAATACAGAGCACACATAGTATACTGTGCGTATATACACATTACACACACAGTATTCTAAATAAAACAGAATGTGAGCAAATATTTCGAAATATATTTCTCTACTCGTTCAGCTAGAAAATTTCAAAGAAAATATCCACTACTTTTTTTCCAAAATACTCACTCTTATAAGGCCCGGTTTCTATTTTGCAGTGATCTTTTTGCAAATACTTATACTCATATCACATTTTATTGAAAAAAAAAAGTTTTTCTAGTGTTTGTTTGAAATATGTTATGCCCAAGTAATTTCCTCGATAAAATGCATAACCTTGCGTGTTTTATCGGCGATTTTCTCAGCTTAAAGGAAGCCTAGTCCTTTATGAAACTTCAAAGAAAAGGCAAATAGCAAGTTCTTTTTAAAAAATGAAAATCACTTTAGTTTCGAAAGATATAAAAAGTAACTACATTCATGGGGATACGGGATTTTACTGAATAGTGTGAAATGTAAGAGAGATAAATAAAAAGGTTTAAAGGAACATTTTTGTAAACTGATAATGTTAATATTCTTCGTGAATTCATTAAACAATACCTGTACTTAAAAGACTCTGTACAACAGAATGGTAAGCGCCAAAAGGGAAAACATGACTTCACTTTACCGCAAATACAATTAGTGTATTTTTCTTTTTAATAAAATCGAAGATGCGTCATAAAGCCAACAAGAAGTGGCGGTGAGTAAGCAACAGTTAGGCGGTGGGTAAACAACAGTTTATCTGTATTTCAGCAAAGGTGAGACCCATCAAACTTGGCATCACTTAGTGCCCAGGTTTATGGATCTCAAAATAAATATCAAATTTCGGTTTACTCTTTGCATAATTAAATCTCAGAACCGGATGATTCTGATCCATTTAATATAAAATATGACACGGATTTCAAACTATATTGTGTTCCTGGTGTTGAGAAATGTTCATAAATAAGGTTTATTTGCAGATTGTTTTGCTATTTCACTAGATTAATATTATTCAGCAGTATAATGTCATTGCCTTTTACATACCATTGTATTGGTCAAATGAACAATATCGTTATCTGTTTATTTTAAAGTCCTTCTAAATCAATAAGGTCATTGCCCCAACAAAGATAACACAAAAATTATTAAAACAAAAATTATCATTGACATTATGTAAATCTTTTAACTGTAAAATGTGAATGCGTTATCGTGTAAAATCTTTATAAATATGACCACTTAAGAGTTTTATTATTTTATTTATTTGTATTTGTATGTTTTTGTGACTGCCCGGATATTCAATCTAATGCTGCAATTGGGTGAAAGTTATATTCTTAGGCTACATTTGTTTAAATAGTGAAAGTTGTGATATGCTCATAGATACAAGTTAATTTCATATTCTATGCATGCAAGTAAGTAGTGAGAATACAGAATATAATGCAGCCACTAGTTAAAATTACATTTTGTATTCAATTCACCCGTGTGCTAAATTTAAAATGTCATCTAGACGGTAGAGTTAAAAATTAGGAGCATATTATCGTATACAAAAAGCTCCGTTGAATTTAACTAAGAAACAAAAATTGCATTACTGCATTTGAAATATTTATATATACATGTCTATAATTGAATCGATAATTGGAGAAAATGAATGAATCCATTTTTTTCGATTTCTGAAGAAATGTAAATCTATTATGTATTAAGTATTTGACTTTCATCCAATTTTCTCAGAGCGGGAATCAAACCACTGACAAAATTGATCTCCTGAGAGTGCTGTCTCTTAGAGCAAATAAATATTCTACGTGCTAATAAATATCCTACAACTCCGCAGTAAAGCAGTCCATTCTGTCGAGTGCAGTACTCCTCACAACGTTAATTGGAAAAACGAATTTAAATTCATTCTCAGTTTCAAATCAACCATATGCTTCATAGGCCATCAATAACGATAGATGACTTGTATCTTTTATGCACTTATCGTATATACCTTTATATAATGCACACACTGACTATAGCACATCATTTTTCACATTGTTGAACTCATTTCATTTTTTCCAGTCTGTAATTCAATTAACTCCAAGTCTAACAGCCAATTTGAAGTTTGCTACTGTGGTTCTTGTTGAGTGCAACATTTCAAAAACAATTTAAGCCTACAATAATAATCTACAAGAAGCATAATTCGCTGCAGCATGAAAATCTAAAGTCAATATTGTCATTTAAATTGAAATGCTATTATAACTGGTATAATTAAATTAGAAATACATTGTTTTCAACATATTTTTGTGCAAGACTATTTTGTCTCACGATTAGATGTTTACGATGTCCTTTAATTTATAGATTTATTACCGTATATACATTTTTACTTAAGCATGTCTATTTACTATACAATTTTACAATTGTGCATTGTTATCTACATTAACGTATATATATATATATATATACACACACAATGACTCAGTACTTTACTTATCAAATGTAAACACCACTAAGACATAAATATATCCATGTCAAATCGAAAATAAAACATATTTTCCTTTATTCCAAATGCTTATAAATCTCATGAACTTATTATTATAAATCTTCAAATGAATTATGCATCCCACTGGTTATATATATTTCTAGTTTACATTACTTTCAAATCCAATCTAGCAGTTTTCTATTCAGCGAAAGTGAGAGAAGATTACACTGGAGACATTTTTAACAGACCCCCTAATTAAGAGTTCTAGCGTAATTTATTGCTCGTTGTAAGTAGTTAATTGCTGCATTTACGTCCTTTCTTAATTGTGTCGTCTTACAAAGCTCTTCATTTTATTTTTTGTCCTAATTTAGTATTAATTGTTCCAAAAATAACGTTATGCCATTAATCAATATTTGAGCCGTCTAATGGCAGTTTGGGGACGGAATAAATCTCGTCCTGCTTTTTCACATATTTTTAGCAATGGTGCTATTAAGTTTCTTTCTAAAACAAATTACCTTTCAAAAATGAAAGAAAAGTTTAAAAAACGATGCTGTATTTCGTGTATTTAAAAATGTAAATATATAAAAGAAGTCAATTATGTTTATTAAGCACATTTATAGGATAATAATCATCTAGGGACATGTTAGAATGATGAAGAATGTGTATTAAAGAGAAAATATCCAATAGAAATATAATTTTAGAAAATTCATTATTGTCTATTTTAACCAGAGTACAAAACAATTATTTCTTGCGTTTAATTAATGGAAAATAATTTGTAATGTAATCTATTTTTTCTGTCGTGATCTCAATGTGATGTAATCAGGGCCCGACAGCCTAGCTGGGGCCCGAGCAGACATTGCTTTAGGGCTCCTTCACCTTTCAAGATATATGAAATGAACATTTTTTTTTTCAAAAACATAAGTGCCTATAGAAAAGTGTTCAAAATAAAATTTGTAATGAATTCATTTACTGCTGGATACCATGTTGTAAAGGATCCCGTCGCTGGATACCATTTGTTATAAATTTGTTTCTTCGTTCAGGCTCTCTTTCAGACCTCTGCATGATTGCTTATTCAGTAGCGTTGGTCCGGTCAGCGCACATAAAGTAAAATGTGCCGACCTAAATGCAAGTAGCCGTTCCCTTCAAAATTCGTGAGTTCGAATCAGTGACAAGACCAAGAAAATAATGAATTTCTCCAAGTCTGGATAAAACAGGCATCGTTGATAAATAAAATAAGCTTTTATTATAGCATGACAAAGAATATCAAAAGTTACAGAATAACATTCTGGTGAGGGCGAGAACCTGTGCATCAGAAGCACCAAAAGTGCGACCTGTCTCTACGAAAATTGTCTCGCCTCTCCCGAAAAGCGTCTCTTTCGTGTATATATTTTGGTCCAAAATTTGAGGACCACCCGGACTAAGCTTTTTGAAATGTTTTTTCCAAGCTCTTCATATCAGATACCATCTAACGCTCCCCTCTGGGATTAGTTCTCCCTTCTCTGATGACGGCTCAAAATGGGTGCATTTCTCCGAAATCAGACTGTGATGACAGAGTTTTATAGCTTTGTTTTCCCAAAACTGCAATGCAGGCGGTCTTAAGGTGTGATTCTTGGCCATGATGAGAAAGTTGCCAATAATTCAAATTCCATTAAGAAATGTAAACATTTTGTGAGGAACCCGTCAACTTTTTCGAGCCTATTTTCAGCCATTTTCAGAACAGTTTCGAGCCTATTTTCAGCCATTTTCAGAACAGTTTCGAGCCTATTTTCAGCCATTTTCAGAACAGTTTCGAGCCTATTTTCAGCCATTTTCAGAACAGTTTCAGAGTTCATACTCTGAAACTGTTCTGAAAATGGCTGAAAATAGGCTCGAAAAAGTTGACGGGTTCCTCACAAAATGTTTACATTTCTTAATGGAATTTGAATTATTGGCAACTTTCTCATCATGGCCAAGAAGCCAACATGCTAAATTAGTGCTGTAATCCGTATGTATTCCAAAAATAATTTATTTCATTAGACAAACATATTCTGGGGACATAATCTTTACTCCATGTCGTTAATTTTGCGATATTATAATTGTTTAATTTGGGGCCCCTCTGATACGGGGACTAGAACCGATGAACTAAGACAAGTGCTAAACGTTTCAATTTTGAAGTCACAGAGAGAGAAAGGCTTAAAATATAGCAAATTTCCGAATTTTCGTAATTATGGTAAATATAAGGAAATAAAAAAAAGTTTACATATACATTAACATAAATCAAACACAGAAGAAACACACGATTTTGAAGAAAATAGTTTTCACTTTAATCCATCCCCCTACCTATCAATCCAAAATCAATTTTTATAGACCCAATTGAAAATTCATAGAACATTCAGAAATATAGTAAATAAATAACATTATTAGAATACGGATATATCATTCCATATTTATTTAAAAATGAAAATAGTGTGCATTTCAAATTTACCGGTGCAATATAAATAAAAATACTCTTATATAAGAAGTATATAAGAATATAAGAGTATTTGCTAGCTTTTTTATACTATTTAAAAATTGCCCTTCTTAATTTATAATAATGTCTGAGCTAGCGTCTTTGTATTATTTAAAAACTGCTCTTCGTAGCTTATAATAATGTCTGATCTGGTTTTTTTATATTATTTAAACATGTCTCTTCGTAGTTTATAATAATGTATGAGCTAGCTTCTTTGTATTATTTAAAAATTGATCTTCATACTTTAAAATAACGTCCAAGCTAGCTTCTTTCTACTATATAATAATTGCAAGCTAACATACAGTATAAAATAATACATATTCAAAACAAATATGGATATTACATAAAATGAAATTTTTACTATCCAAATCCCCTTACAAACGCTTTCTTGTATTTCAAAAAAGAAAGGGAGAAAAGGAAAATCTTTACAAGTACCACGCCAATCCTCTTGTCTGACATTACACCGTTTCCACTTAATTTGAGCTAATGGTCATCCTCTTTTCTGCTCACTCTATCGTTATAAGAGATACAACTTGAGTAGCTCTCTATTTTTTGAAGCAAGCTCTGAAGAGAGTATCATTAGATTGTACTTACATTTTAAAAGTGGAATTTACACATCGAAATGTTATATTAAATAAAGACGTTCATTAGTGAATAACTCTGTCTTTAATCTATCCTTTCGCCCTGCATTGTTATTTGTTTGTCGCCCATGCAAGAGAATGAATAGATATTTTTGGATATTGCAAATGGCTGACGACACTTTTTAATTATTTTATGGTTTTATTTTGAAGACAGGGCACTGTTATTTTGAAATATGACCAGGGGAGAAGAAATGTGTCCAATATGTTTTGAATAAGATGCTATAAATAAACATTTGAAGCTTTCAAAAGGTTTAGTGTTATCAATTTTACATATTTATTTTTCGTTTTTCGTTTTTACTGTTCTTGTGGTACAAATTAAAAAAAAAAACTTAAAGTTAGTATTATTATTAATTATAATAATATTGTTAAATTAAACTTAATATACATGGTCTACATGTTCGTAAATTGCTCGTATTAGTGGACTTAATTTATTATTGTACATTGCATTGTTGTGCCTCTATATGAAACCCTCCAATTATTTAACTTTTGCGCGAGTTCTGTAAAGGAATTATTAATTCATTTAATATTAAATGGATCACACCATTTTAACTTTAACAGTTAAACATATATTAACAACGTAGAATACTTATTAAATTTAATTACAACAATTACTCTGCTTATTAATTATTTAGTAAGATAGCATGTGAGACCAGTAATATTATGCCTACAGTATTTTGATAAGGTGTGAATATTTAAGGAACACATACCTTCAAATCTGTCTTGTACTTTGCCGATCATCTTGTACTGCTGACTCATAATGTCGCACGAGTATAAATCATATGTATTGATCAAGTCATACTATTGCACTTCTCACTCTTAATGTCGCACATAATGTCGCACAAGCATAATTTCGCACAAGCATACTTTCGCACAAGCATATTGTTAAGTCATGTCTACGTATCTTCTTTAGTCATGTTTCTGCATCATAATGTCGAACTCGTTTTTCAGTCATCGTACTGTACTCATTGCACAAATCTGCTCAAGTCGTTATTAAGTCATCGTCTCGAAGTTATCTGTCAAAGTCTGCTCCTAGTGTCCTTCTTTGATCACAGGCTGTGGCTCTCTTTCCCCCTCGGGGTTGTCACTCCCCCTTTGCTTTCATTTGCAGCATTCAGTGTGACGCAACAAGCATTTTCTTCATTGGTTAATCATTGACCCAATGTCGTTAATTGGCATCCTCGTAAGGGCCCGCTCGACCCCCTCTGTCTTGACGCTCCTAAATTTATGGTTTGCTGTAAACCTCGGCACCATCCAGACTACAAGTATTGTTCTATGTTTCGGACACTATAAATAACTGGCATAAACTTATCTCACCAAAGCACATGTGAGATCTATTTCTGGTCTCACAGTTCTATTGTAAATAATAGTGCTGAAACAGTAACGATCTATGATAAAACATTATGCGGATTCTGATGATGTGCTTATCATTATACGGCTAAATAAAATGAATAATTTTAATAATGAAGAATTTTAATTGTTCTGTTGGAAAATTTTAAAGTCGTTTGTAGCAATATCTATATATAAAAATAACTTGGGTGCGGCTCAACTGACCTTTCTCATATCAGAATCCTTTTGTAAGCGACCTGTAATTTTCTTTCTTTTGCAAATTTTACAAGTAAACATTTGAAAAAACTGCATCTTTGTTCCATCTATGTTATCCTTCATTTTAGAGGCTTCGAATTTTATTTTAACGTTTTACTTACGGTTGGGACAGCGTCAATCTCAAACGAAGAACCTCCAAAACAGACAGGTATTTGACATACCCTATCCCAAACAGTCCAATCCCCTTTCGAACTGTTTTGCATAGGGTATGTCAAATACCTGTCTTTTTGAGAGGTTCTTCGTTTGGGAATGACACTGTCCCACCCATAAGCAAAAGGTTAACTGATACCAAGCTTGATAATGTACTTGCAGAGGGTTACATAAATGTTTTTCGCATACATGGGAAATGATTATTTTTATTAAAATATTTCGAATTTTGTTAGCAATATGTACGTGCCAAATGTGCAGTGTTTTGCTGAGCAATCGAAATGCTCTAATCGAGTGAAGTTACATTTAATTCAGTAATAGAATAACGCTATTATATTAACTTGTTAATATAATTTTGTGTATGAGCATTTGAACTTGTCACTTGAATAATCATGTAAGATTTTTATCCCCTAATGGTTAAATAATTTGATTCGGGCAATTCGAAAACGAAATTGCATTTAATGTAAAATGTATGTGTCAAGCTCAAATTGTCTATGTACATTCTGAGAGATCCTACATTTTATTCATTTCTAAATATAGCTACTAGTATAATAACTTTGAAAGAATTCTTACAAGTAGTTTGAAAAAAAGTTATATTATACTTTATACGCTGATTTAGCCATTATTCTTTATACGCTGATTATCAAAATTGTAACTAAAAATGCCCATTTCATTAGTAAAACAGTATGAAACCAATAAGTTTAGGTTTCAACTCCTTTTCGAGGCATAAAATCGTCTGCTCTATCAGAAAAAAAAATAAATAAAACAGTGACTCCAACAAAATAAGGAAAATGTTTGTCTTTTTTCTGGAGTAAATGATCTTTAATCCAGACGATAGGTTTTATTTGCTCCCGTAACAGGTTGATTTTCTAACTTATCTGTTTTGGGCTGTTTTATTAACGTAGCACTTTTAAAAATTATTTATAATATTTGAGGTTTTTTGCTACCAAAATTGTTGTTCATATGAATGTGGAGATGTGAATGAAGTAACTGGTTAAGTAATATATCGCAAGCGTACTTATTTTAAATTTATTAAATTGTTGCTCTGAAACTTTTACTTTCTACTCTAGTTGTACAGAGTATTGCCATTTTTCCTGCTTCAATTGGAGCTAAAATTACTCATTTCGATGATAAAATCATGTATCAAGTTCTCATCGATATTAAAACATTAACTGGAATGTAGCCTAACTCGACTTTTCCTCTAGAAAATTTTTGAAAATCGGTATCGTGGGACAAAATGATTGCAATTATAGCGTGTTACACTTCACTTTAAAGGACTTACAAAATATTTCATTTTATACCATACTTGATAATGTAGCCCCCCGGGAGGGGGTAACTTTTCCCAAGGGGGAGGGTCTAATGACGTCACGAACAAAAAAAACTGTATTGTGGTTACTTTTCACGACAATAACTTAAATTGTTAAGCTATAAACCAATTTCATTGAGATATAAGTAAACCCTTTTATGCATGATTTTGTCTTACGCTGCCACATTAAAAATATATAATATTTCAAAAGTTTCGCTCGAATTAAAAAAAATATCTATGGAGTTCTAGCATTTCTATAACGAAGCCGGATATCAAGTATCGTGGAAATTCATTAATATTTGTGGCCGCCATCGTGTATACAAGACATCAATGACATACAAACATACATGCATAGACACATACATACATAGAAACATACATACAAACATACATACAGACAGTCGGGTATCATTCTAGAAATAGTTGAAACGTCTTCAGAATATCTTAAAACATGCATTGGCATTCAAATCTCGAATTCGAAAATTTATGTGAAAACAATATCTTCTCTATACTACATACTATGAAAAAGTAAAAATGAAAAAGCAATGAATGAAAAGTATGAAAAAAAATGAAAAGTATGAAAAAAAATGAAAAGTATGAAAAAGAAAATCAGTCAAGGAAACATTAACACTCACTTTTACAAATTGAGAAGCAAAAATATCTACGAATGCATTTTACAAACATCGCCCAAATACATTGGTGTTTTCTATCATTATACCTCTTCCATTTAATTAGAGCTAATGTCCACTTCCTTTCCCGATCTCTCTATCATTAGGAGCAGATTTACAGCTTTGGCAACCCTTTTCCTTTTTTTACTCAGTATAAAAGTGGATTTGCGCAAGATCGTACATTGGTTGAGCTAGATCATACATAACAAAATGTTCAATTAAATTAAATGACTATTAGCCTAAACCTCTCTCTTCAATCTTAATTTTATATCATGAATTGTTAGTGGTTTCTTAAAAAAGGAAACGAAATTGTATGAGTTATTCAGCTTCGATAACTTTTTTAAACAGTTTTTTACGTACAGAAGTCATATCAGTTATCAAAAGTTAGCATCAATATAACTTTAAATGAAAATGAATAATTAAATGATTTTAAAAATTCTGGAAATCAATTTACTTGATATATAACTAAGAATTAAAATATACATTGTTATTCAATGTTAAATCAGCACATCTACTTTAAATATTGTCAATTTTCTGTGTCATGAATATATTTATATATTATACTCTGACCTGTCGACCATTCTTGCAGTCTATACGCTAAGGCGGGCTGTCAGAAATTTGTGAGCACATCTTTTTTATGCAACATTCATAATTATCTACCACTTCCTCACGCCCAGATTATTTGGATCTTCATTAATCTGTCTCATATTTCAGATCAAATGAAAAATCTAACAATGAAAAAATTTGAATTAGGAAAGGCGTTCCAAAGGTATATGGAAAAGTATCATAATTATATACTGCATCCACACTTGCTGAAGTCTTGATTTGGGTCCCATTCTAAATTTCTCAGCTTACCAGTCAACAGAAAATGCGAACATTTTAAAAGTTCAAATTCGGTGTGACGATACAAAAGGATTTTCACAATTAAAAAATATTTGCTTCGCCGAAATAATAAAAAGCAATTTGATATCATTTCGCTGGCAATCGAAACAATTCATTAATACAATAATTTTGTTGTTCGCGGTCATATGATTCAATGTATTTACCTATTTGACATAACTCATTATTAAATATTCGCCATTTTTATGTCAGAAACTGAAAATGATTTTGATATTCAGAAAAGTTATCCACAATTTTCGTTAAGCGTTTAAATATCACATTTAATGGCTATTTCGAAGGAAGAGTGGGTAAAAATAGCTTTAGTTTATAATATTACTGCTTAAGCATAATACATTTCTACAAGGAAATAATACTATAAATATATTTATATTATAAGTAATTTATTCTACAATGAAAATTTCGGTAGTTATAAAAAAAGCATGAAAATTAACTTTGACGAGAATCTTTACATGCACCGCGCTAATCCTCTTGTTTACTGATATTAGTGTTTCCACTTAATTGGAGCTAATGGCCAACCCTTTTCTGATCACTGTGTTATTACGAGAAGAGTTGCTACATTCATTACTCACTCGTTTGTTTAATCGCGTTCAGAAATAGGGTTTTATAGTACACATTGTAAAAGTGGACATTGTTCTAAGATTTTATTTAATTGGTACTCCAACATTTCTACATTTCTAATTATCTAAGATTAATTTCTAAGGTTAACTTTAATATTTCGAATTGTTAGTGATTTACAGTATTGTTACAGTATGTTATTGATATCTTTGAGGGAAGTAAACTTAAGAAAAATCTGATGTGTACTGCACATGACTTTCCCTACAGACTCAAATTCAATTTCTTTCTTTTTCTTCCTAAATTTATTAAATTGAGTTTAATTGCACAAAATAGCCTGGATAGATTTTAAATCGTTCTGAATTTGCAGTTTTAATTTAAATTTCGTTTTCATTTGGAGACTGGACGTATTTTCAAGGGCGATGTGACAAAAATGTGAAAAACTAAAAAATATCTCGAAAAGGGTTGTTCTTAGACTTATAAGGTTGGGCTAATAATTTGCGTCTTCAAAAGTTGCGTATAAAACAAGCATTTATATTTGAGCATGTGCAGTCTTTTATTTTAAATTTTGACGATTTTTGCGGGTTATTTCGCTAAATAAAGGAGTTTTTTTTTTACGAATCATACTAAAATCTTAACAGCACCAGGGTAATCCACAACTAACTTATCTACAAAATTATATAAAATTTGATCCATTAGTTTTTGAGTTAGAGTGGATAGACACGTTGCACAGACAGACAGACACACAGAAACAGACGCCATGCTAAAAATAGTGTTTTCGGGTCCTAGAGTGCTCGAAAAGCGTCGAAAACTCTAGCTGCGATTTTCGACATGATTCCAATACTTCCCCTATAAAGTACCATGCATTGTAGGAAAAGTAATAAGATACAGTATATCTTATTTTATTTAGGATTAGAAGCGCAAAATACTTCATCATTAAAATAGTTAAAATAAAAGAATAAGGACGTAAAATCCACTGAATTTATTAATCAGTGCAGATTTTTATCTCATGTTAGTACAACTAATTTTTTATTTTTTGCTTTATTCACTGTGCAAAGGAGGAAGCATAGATATTCCTGAAAATATTTTTGAATATATTTGTAATTATATGTCACGTTTGGATATTTGCTTGTCAATTTTATATGTTCCATAGATAAAAGTTATACAAGTATGAGGATCACTTCTACTATATATAGAATATATAAAAAACATCGACATAGTAGCTAAATGAATGTATCTTCGATATTTCAAGCAAAGATATGTGGTTCAAAAAGCAGTTATGAAAAATATTCTTAAAAGTGATAAACTTAACATTGCAGGTTAGATGGCTAGGATCACCAAGTTCTAAAATACAGAGTTTCGATTTTCATAAAGACCAAAAACCGTACTACTATTAGCCACGATATTACATTCAGAAATGGTATGACAAAGATACCGCTATCATATAGAAAATAGGAATTAAGCGACCGTATAGGTCTGAAGTCGTAATACAGTTGGGAAGAATGTAAATCATAGTTGATTGTTTCATTAGCTTAATGATTAGTGTCAAATCTCAGCAGTAAATGATCCATATCGTAAATTTTAGTTGGTACATACGTCCTTACAAGGTATTAACTTGTAACACCGCAGAAATGTGCCACAAAAGAAGGTCTTTGATATTTAAGTGCGCAAAGGTTGTTTGTATTTTCTTACTTATATATATTGCCTTCTTTATATAGATACTAAGTATAAATATGCAGCAGCAAATACATCTGAGCAAAGATGCTTGGAGCCTGTACCCGAATTATAAGAACGGAGCGGAAGCTAGCTTTTGCTCTATGATTATAATGTCGGTCTAGTAAGCAAAGGGTCCCTGGTTCGGGGCCTGGCGACTCCTTCCGCCACAATGATGACTGGACGTTTGAACAACGCAACCTTTTCAAGCCAACGATCTCACCTCTCAACACGAGATGGCAGCACCACACGGAGTCAGAGGCCTTGCCAATCTACCCTGGTTGACCACGACTGACGTCACGCCCGAGGCATCACACCTCCCGGCCTTCAGCCCCTCAACTGAGTCTTGGATGGGGACACGCGGGGGTTTACTGGAATGGCCTCCCCTCCTCGCCAAAATTCGACCCTAGCTCCTCATTAGGTGGGGAAGTGTGCGGCAGCAAAGACATCTGAGCAAATATTATTGGAACCTGTACCCGAATTATAAGAACGGAGCGGAAGCTAAATTTTGCTCTATGATTATAATGTCGGTCTTGTAAGCACCAGGTCCCTGGTTCGGACCTGGTAATCTCCTTTCCGCCACAAATGTGATATTGAGATTTCAAAACACTCATGTTGAAATTGGTAGACTTCAAAGATCCCCATTTCTTATTCCTTGTGTACAAAAACTTTATTTTCTCAGATAATCTATGACATCGCAAAAAGATCCATATATTCCAAAAATATAGAAAATTATAGTTGTAAAACTGTAACGTAGGAATACACTATATGATTATAAACGAGCGAAGCAAAGTCCATTCTCCAATCCCGACAAAACGGAATCAACATTTGCTTAGGATTCTTAAATATTGAAATTCATTTTTTATACTACTAATTTCATCATGATTTGCTAAATTAACTTTTAATCCGAATTCGTTCATGACTCGCCTACTTCATATGCATTTGTCCATTCAAAGCCTGGTTTTTTACTAGTCTATAATACATATAATCTAAATTGTTTTTACAAGTACATCTAAATGCAGTTAAATATACATATTTACCGTATTCAATCTTACAAAAAATATGTATCTTAAATACAGTTGTAGTTTTGCGAAATTGATAAAATTTATGAAGTTTTAAGAAAGAAAAATGCTCAAATTGTATCATTAAAACATTTGAAATATCTTCTTATCTCCTGATATTGCAACTCTTACATTTAATAACAGATAATGGAAACCATATGAACAGCTCAATTTATAATTAAGAGCAGAGCTATAACATAAACGTCCAACCCATTTCTTTCTACTACCTCAAAAGTGCATCCTTAGATAATAGAATTTTAAGATACAATTACACATCAAAATTTTCGAAGATCATTAGCGAAGCACTTTCAAATTCTTCCCTTTGTATTTTCCATTGTTATTGATTTGCTGTAAAAGTGAAGAACTTTAGAATTTCCAAACTTAAGAATTAGAATTTTAGAACGTTACAAACAGCTTTAGAATCTTTTTATGGTGTTTTACGTAAGAATGGATAGTTCTGAAAGAAGATATAGAGTACATGGACTGAATTATCTTCTACTCAACAATGCGAAATTAATGATGTTCTGAAACATCAAGACTGTCTAAAAGATCTAATGTTTAACCATTTTCTATACGCAATCACGAGCTCCCTTTTATTAAAGAATGACATGAATTTCTTAAGAATTGAAGGAAATGCTTTTAAAATTATTAGCCATCTTACGGTACTGGTGTAGAACTTGAGCGCCATTAAATATATCTGGTATATAGTAAAATATATCTGGAGTGAAAGTCTTCACTCGATACACTCGTATATTTTATTTTATTTTTATTTCATCACAATCATTACATAATCATCACGGTTTGCATATTAGAGCAAATACAAAAATTAACGTTTTTCAAATAATCTTATTTATTTAAAAAGCACATTAACATTTCTTTTACGTTGAAAGTGTTTTTCATCTTATGAAATTATTTCAAAAAGTTGTTATTCTGACGATTATTCCTCAAAAACGTGACCGATTTTGAATTTTATTAGATGAACAATTAATTCATCTACTTATTAACTACAAATTTTAGATCAAATTTTAATTAGCCGCCTTGAAATGATCTGTTGAAGTGATTGATTCAGCAATTGATTAAAAATCAACTCAGTGGCTTATGGTTATCCCACGGCCCAGATTGGAGGATTCGCCAAAAAGGCTGAACATCTTAATTCCCGGTCCGAGCTTTTCGCTATTGTAAGAAGAAAAGCCGCTTAAACTCTTCTTTATCCTTTGAAGTCATTTATTGGAGTTGTTTTTAATTAACCTATCATTGCTGAAGGCCTGGTCAATAAGGGGTCATTGTTGATGCTCTCAATGCGATGCGGTTATTAATACTATACGCAAACAATGTATGCGCTCAAATTTCTAAAGTTCTTCGACTGAAATCAATTGTGGCAGACGAAAGAAAAATTAAAATTCAGAACTTAGAAACTTGACAAATTATTTTTCAGCCCATTTGGCGTATGCAATAAAAAATAAATGGATAAATTAATGGCTATAATATATTTCCGCTCCGCTTCTAAAGCATCAGATGAATGAGTACACATATGGGTCTTGGCTTATTTGTGTACATATTTGTTTCGGTCTACAATTAGTTGGAAGAAAACATTGCAAAATCTCGAAAGTTTTCTGAAAGAATTTATAAATCTTGGAATTTTTCGTTTCAACGTTCTTACAGCTGCAACTTGAGAACGACTAGACACACAAAAATCATTTTAATGCCAGCACCCGCAGAAGAAAATATTCAAAATGTTCTTTATTAACTATATTGGTGGAAAATTAGTCATTCTTGAGATATGTTAGTTATAGTTATATAATGTGTATACCTATTTGATTCCATTTGCGACCATAGTAATGGGTTTACACATTAAATACCGAAATTGTCAACTACTTATTCGTCTAATTAAACTATTGAAAATATTTTAAATAATAATTGATTTGTACATTAAAATGTCTGAAAACTTTAAAATAACGCAGCATATAGTGATCAGTTTAGAATTATGCTTTTACATACCACTGTTTCCATGTTAATAGAACTATAAATGTTATATCGTTTTCATGCTGGAATTTGGGTCAGTTTTTGATAATCAGAATTTTGATTATGCGGCTAGTATAGAATAAAATTACATCTATATTTAATTATCAAATGTAGTTTAAAAGACTGGAGCTTGCACATATACCCAATCCAACTCCTCACAAAATTATTGAGCTGAATTTCAAATTTTGTGACAGGCGCACAGAAACCAGCGAGTCGCCATCACCCCAACGCAAATAAAAATTAAATTTCATTGTTGGATTCTTTTTGTGTCTGTGTTCTGACTTGATGTCACCAAATAATTCAATTCCAAAAAAACTTTGATTTAGAATTGTTTTAAAAAATAAAACTCAACTGCTCATTGACAGCTAATTAGAAATCAAATTCTATCAAATGGCAGTTCTAAAGTGATACTCTTACAAAATTTAAGCATTGAAGCCACGCAATACTGGCAATAAAATATATCTTCATTTCGATTTTTCAAAACCCATTTAAAATGCATCGCATGTTAAATAAAAAAAAATAGTTGTTGAATTTCATTGTTGTAATTAAACTTTCTTATGTTTGTGTGTGTGCTGTCACAAAATTTCGCTCATTCCAATAATCAATTTATATTTTTTTAAATACCATTTACACATTGTCCTCTAATTAGAAATCAAATTTCATCAATATCGAGTGGACAAACCATTCTAAAGTGGTGCACAACTAATTATTCCCATGGTCATAATTAAAATGTCAATGCGGTTTCGAGTCCTTTAGTATTTTGGAAAATCATATTGGTAAAAACCGCTTATTTAAATCAAGAATTATGAAAATAGTTTTGACAAACAATTTTGGAAAATATATAAATTCGATAAATGAACATAATTCGAATTTCGTTACATTCTGCAGTTAATTAGAAGAATATTTTTTGCTTTTCCATTATGTTTGCATTATATTCTGGTTCACCTTTAACTTAATCATTTATGCAATCCATATTTATAGAACACGCGTGTATCGGATGTTATAAAATATTTTGAAAATTTTCACATTCACCTAGTTATTTAGAAAAGTCGACAGTCTTTTCCACTTAGTGTGAAAGGCCCAGACCATACAGCCAACCCAGGGGTTTATGGCAATTAGATGTATGGCCGGGGTTTTTTTTTTTCCACTTAGTGTGTATTTCGAAATTTGCAAGAACAGTACTGCTTATTTTACATACTGTATGATTGTTTTCGGTGCATCCCAAGTGAATCATGAACAGAATCAAATCGCCAATTACAAAATGCGTTAAATAAGATTTAATGGAAATTCCTAAACGCATAACTGCAAAACTTTCGCTCCTATTATTTCCTGTCATTACACCTCTTCTGCTTAATTACAGCTAACGGTCGCCCTTCTCTTCAATTTCCATCACTACGTGTAGACAACTTAATTAACTCCCACCGTTTTTATCACAGAGCTCAAAGGAAGAACCGTTAATTTGTACTCAGATTGTTAAGCTGAAATTTGCCCATCGAAATGTTCTATTAAATTAGCACCCATTACCAAA
Source organism: Amaurobius ferox (assembly GCA_951213105.1). NCBI lineage: Eukaryota > Metazoa > Arthropoda > Arachnida > Araneae > Amaurobiidae > Amaurobius > Amaurobius ferox. The sequence goes on from OX578134.1 coordinate 144,112,948, forward strand.
ATAATGTCTCTGTAATCCTGCATTTACATCGCTTAATGCTATTGGTTTACCACAAGCAGATGAAAATTAAAACTTTTTTAAAAACGACTAAAGTTGGATTATTTTATTAACGTTTAACTCCATGTGTTGGCAAATTAAAAACGTAAAAATAATTAATATATATTTAAATTGGGGACTATTAAGGATGTCCTGAAGCAGTCACAACAAGTACAAGCACCATTTTCATTATTTCCTTATGGGTTAATAGAAATCCTTATTACAGAAAAGTATGATCCAAATCTGTAGGAAACATTAATAAATCATGCATGAAATGTTTACCATTTTTAAGTATATCCGTGCAGATATTTAGTGCTACATTAGATAAAAAAACATGTTATGCATAATTTTATATGATGATCTGATATGGTGAGTATTTAGTTATTTATTAAGTATATTAAGTATGCCGCTACTTCATTTATGATGTATTTTAAAGTTAAATTTTTATGTCAATTTTTTTTAATATTACAGACTATCAGATTTCTCACAATTTCTACTTTCTCTACATACATGGTATTATGTATAGGGACAGTATTGTTTAGGGGTCAAGAATTTGAATTCGAGTTTTCGACGGAAAAGCAAGTTTTAAACATCGCTGAACTCTATCGATCGTTTTTTGAGGTGATGCATATATGTGTAAGTAATTACGTGTGTATTTATGTTAGTTTGTACATATGTCAGTGTGTATGTTAGTGTGCATGTGTGTGTGTGTGGGTGCTTGTATGCTAGAGTGCGTGTTAGTCTGTGAAAGCGATACCCCTGGAACGATTGAAAGATTACAAAAGTAATATTTACGATTATTACAATCAGTGAATATCGGAACTCTATTGATTTCAAAAGGAGGTCGAATGTATGGAAGACCTATTTTCCCATTTATGAGTGAATTTATAAAAAATTATCCAAATATCATAACTTTCACTTATTATAATTAAATTAATCTTTTAAAAGAAATGACTTTAAAAATTACATACATTTTAGAATGTTTTTATGAACAGTCCTTATGTTACTGCCCATTTTTTAAACTAATTTTCTAGAAAAATATATAAAATTCAAAAACTTGGTTTGTATTATCAAATGTATTTACTTGCGATATGAAATATTATGCAACACATTGGTTAACATAATTCTAGTACATATATTTTGGAGTATTCACTGAAAAAGATACATTTTGTAATAGCTTTATTTTTAACGCCAAAGAATTCGCAAATACATATTTATTTCACAGGATATTAATTAAATATCACTTGTAATTTGAGGAGATATTGTCCGTGAGTCGATCTACTTGGACTCAGAAGCTGCTGAAACTTTTAAATGTAAAATTATGTTGTGTTAAACCAATGCCAAACACTTTGTTATGGATATTGTATATCATAATTTCGCTGTTGTTGTTGTTGAGACCCAGACCGTCCGACCTACCAGAAAGGTGTAAGTTAACTGTTTGGACGGCCGGGAAGTGCCACCCAATTTAGACCGGAACTCAGTGGGGGAGGCATCCACAGGGACCGTACCCTCCTTCCGCTACCACCAACCTCTCGGAAGGACTTAAGGACCCACTTGTTTAACGTGATCGTACCTCGCATGAACACGGCGGCAGTTGTGGCAGCGTGCAAATCCAGCGCGCAAACCACCGGGCTACCGCACCCAAAATGTGCCAACAGCACGCGGCCAGGTGGTCAGCCACCCAAATACTAACCGTGCCCGATGCTGCTTGACTTCGGTGATCTAACGAGAACCGGTGTTAGAGCCGTTGGATCCCTAATTTCCCTGTGAAAGATGTAATATCTTTGCATTATGTAGCAGAAATCTTGTGCTGGCCGCATAATATAATTTAAATTAATAAACATATTAGTTTTTTATTAGATCTAGTAAGCATAAAACAATAATTTAATCCTTAAGTACTAATTTTATTTGAATTTAAATGCTATCCAACTGCAAGTCGGCATTCTGATGAATTATTTGCACATTTTTATGTGCTTATATTCAATTTTCATTTTAATGTGAAAACAAGTGACATCAATTTTGATGCGAGCAGGGATGAATTCCCCAGAGAAATTTAGAAAAATATTTATTTTCAATCTTTTGTACGTGCACTCAAAACTGGCACAACAGAAAGAATTAAAATTTGGAATTCCTGGCAACTTTCTTGCCCAAAATTAAATCATTTATACTCACTTGGAAAACATACTTCAAAATATTATTACTGAAAATGAGGCAAATTTGTGAAATTAGTTGGTTAGACACTAAACTATTGCAAAGATTGTATTCTCTTAAATGGCATGGATTGACGGTGCATGAATTATGTTAATTATTATTTTTTATTGCATAACACAGTATGTGTTAAGTAGAATGCTTTTACTACGTAATATTGCATTTAAAAATGCACTACACTTATGCTATAATTCTTCATTTTCTGTGTTCAGTTAAATCCAACAAGCAGGCTCAAAGAAAAAAAGCGATATATTTATAGCTGTATGATAGTATTCTAAAATCACTGCAAAATTCTAAAATTTATTTCTTATATGATTGTTCAACATGTCTGACTGGGAATTTTTAGGAGTTATTAAGAAAATATTAAAAAAAAATTGAAATTTTCCAAATGTACAATCATGATTAAAATGAATATTTTCAGTATTCACATATTGCAACAATTGTTTCTAATTGCCTTCCAGTTTATAACTTTCATTACAGAATCATACGCACGCCTACAAGCATGCATATTAACATATTTCATGACGTTCTATTTACATTCAGGTGTGCTCAGAAAATCTAAATTCATCGTAAGCCGAGATTTATATTTCCGAGCCGTCTTAATACTATTCCATTACATTACACTGTATTTGCATTAAGAAAAAATATGATCTGAACAATTACTGAAATTATACCTTTAAGCAGATATGTTGTGGTAGTTAATAAAATAAAAAGCTCTCCATTTCGTATTTCGATTTTAAAAGATAATATTTATTGTGTTTCTTAAAGTATAGAATATTGCATTTATTCACAATTACCCTCCAAATTTACCTCACCTGTGATATCACATTTTGATGAACTTCAATAAAAGTTACCACATATATTTTAAGCATTACACACCCCTTGTCTCCTGACACGCACATACACACCACATAAGCACACTATGAGTATATCCATATATGAGTTCGCATACATAATCACACAGACATGCACTTATTCTCTTAATTATGCATAGAGTTCGCCTTCTTTTTCGATTAATTAATCATTACGAGCAGAGTTACAACTTAAGTAATTCACTCCTTTCTTTCATAGCGCTCAAAAGAGGATCGTTAGATCGATCTCAGTTCGTTAAGCAGAAATTTACACACAAAAAAAGTTCGATTAAATTAGGTCGACCATTAGCGAAACCCCTTATCTTAAATCTTGCTTTTGTGTCGCGTATTGTTATTGGTTTACTGTGAAAGCGAGAGATCATTTCGAACTTTAGAGAGGTACAAATGGCTAAGGTATATGTACTTAGTTTATTTTGTGTTCTTGTATCTGAGAACGAGTCTATTCTGGTGAACAAGATTGGGGAAGGTGCTTAACAATATATTGAATGTGGACTCCATTACTGCTGTTTAAAGCATTAACAGGATTTAGAAGTTTTCGTTCTATTTGTTGTATGTTATTCGCCGATCAAACGTACCTAGTTTCAAAAATGATTGTTTAAAATGCAAAGGGTAGTTAGGGAATGTGTTTAAATATATATACGCCTTTAAATTATCAATTTAAAGGCATAAATTAATGTAAATCCGTAAATAATTAAATTAAATTATTAATTTAAATATATATATATATATATATATATATATATATATATATATATATATAAATATATATATCTACGCTTTTTAAAGATACGAATGAAGCAAAATAGCGATACACTGAGTATGAACCCTTAGCAACCCAGAACTAGAAAATTTGGTACAGTGATACATTATATGAGGATGGATGACAGTTAGGAGTATTTATTTAATTTGAATTATTGTTTTAGTTAATTAATGTTGAAGAGTCGATTTCAGCGATTTTCGCATAAATCGGTATCCTTAGCGTTAAGAACTATTATAGCAAAGCTTCTATCTTGACAATCGGAAAGATTAAAGAATAAACTGTACAATGAGCTTTAAACCGAATTTGTAGATTATTCCTTCATATTCAGAAACAAGTTTTAAAATGCATAAAATATGAAAAATATAGGAAGTTTTATGTGTACATATATTGTTCAAGCAGAAAATTGAAACGTCGCGCAATTCAAATTTTTTGGCATAAACATTATGCAATATCTTAGCTTTCTAATATTTTTAAGTACTTTTTATTCCTGAATTTTCTAAGAATTTTTATATAAAACCTCTAAAGGCTCTTATAGTTGAAGTGAGGAATGCAGTCTTTTCTCTTTGAAGTGGCTTCAATTATTTGTTCCATACAGGAAGCGTCTAGGATTAGGGTTAGTTTCCGAGAATTCGCTGCGTAATCAGCTGTAATTTTTATCAGAGGTTTGCATCTCCAAGATGATAGTGGATTCGAATAATTTATAACTGTTTGCTTATGTTCTTCAACATTAATGTTGTTTGGTCTTAAAGGACTTCAAGAATAAACGATTTTGTTTTAATTTGTTCTTATTACAGCAATTAATTATTATATTCAGAAAATTGCATTCCAGCATGTTTTTGGAATGTAAATTTATTTCGACTGAGTCTCCAATGACTCAAAATTAAAAGTATACGCAATACCATGAAAGCAAGAGAGGTATCATGTATAGCATTACTCAATAAAACAGATAAAGCAATTGCATATAATTATTGGGAATCTCGAGATAGCCATCTTATATTTTTTTGGTTAGCACCGTAATATTATTTTTTTAAGTTGGCAACCGTATATATTTCTTTAAGTTGGTAACCGTATAATTTTTCAAGTTGGCAACCGTTTTCGCCATGTTATTTTTTAAAGTTTGCAGCAGTAATAACGCAACCTTACCGCCATGCCATTTTTTTAAGTTGGCAACCGTAATAACTCATTATGGTCACCATGTTATTTTTTAAGTTGGCAACCGTAATAACTCATCATAGTCGGCATGTTATTTTTTAAGTTGGCAACCGTAATAACTCTTTATGGTCGCATTTTTTAATGTCGCCAAAGAAAATCTCAAGTTATTTAAACTGATAGTTTGATTACATTGTTGTAGTAGAAACTATTTATTTAAATAAATCCCTAAACTTTTTAGACTGCCAACTAGCATCGATTTCTAAAGTTTTATAGTTTACAGTTTCATATTTAAAGAGTGATGGCTAAAGTAAAAAGTACAATCGCTTAAAAACTATTCAAACACCGCTCGTTATAGCACTGTGACTCGAAATAATGTCTAATATATACATACATGTACATCGCGTTTACATGAGGGGACATCTGCATATTAAAATTTGCAATTACTTTATTTCAACAGAAACATCTATTTTTGATTACATATTATGTTTGTCTAGACCAACTAGCCCAAATTTATACGAACTTAATGTCTTTCATTCAAACAAATGATAAGCAACGAATGGTTGAAATTTAATCTTCTAAAATAATCAGCTAATCAAACTGAACCTTATGTCATTCTAAAATATTAAATAATCCAAAAACACTGTATACCTATTTTTATTTAAAAACAAATTATAAGAATTACAAATTATTAATTCCATATTTGATGAATCTATGAATTATATAACGCGCATTAATTTTGATAGTAATCAATTCAGCAATGCCTCAAACATAGGTGTTAAAAATTTTAGTTTAATCCTTTCAGTATTTGTTAAAATACAAAACTTTTTATTCAAAACTACATCATTTTCAGTTGTATTGTGTACATTCTTCAATTTCCGTTTAAATACATTTCGAATAAGAATTTTAAAAATGAATGCAATGCAAAATTCGGATTCGCGACTTTATTGGGCGAAGAGCCAACGGCCCTACCGTGCTGAAATCATCGGTTCTCGTTTGATCACCGAAGTCAAGCAGCATCGGGCGAGGTTAGTACTTGGGTGGGTGAACACCTGGGAACACCGCGTACTGTTGGCACATTTCGGGCGCGGTAACCCGGTGGTTTCCGCGCTGGATTTGCATGCTGCCACAACTGCCGTCGTGTTCATGGGGAGTACGATCACGTTAAGCATGTGGGTCCGTAAGTCCTTCCGAGAGGTTAGTGGTAGGGGAAGGAGGGTACGGTCCCGGTAGATGCCTCCCCCACTGGGTTCCGGTCTAAATTGGGTGGCACTTCCCGGCCGTCCAAACGGTTACCTTACACCTTTCCGGTAGGTCGAACGGTCTGGGTCTCAACAGCAACAATTTTATTAGGCGAATAATCAGTCATTGTTAAAATTGTGCTGAGAGGCGTCAATAATTAAAATTGCAATAACACACTTCTCTAACTGAAATCGCCAAAATTTTAAACATAAAATGTAAAACACGATTCTAACATAATATGTCGGGAAATGAACTTGTGTACTACTAGAGGATTTATTAAAACAATTCTAAAACTTTTGAAAAGTTGTATATTTCATAAGTAAAAACCGATTAAAACGTCAAATACAGGATAAATAGCCAAAATTTGAGAAGTATTTTTCCCTTACGATGAGTGACGAAACAGTAGAAACAAAAGCTTGCCAATCTGCAAGCGCTTTCTCTCTTATACATTAGTAAAACAATTTTCAAACTTTATGAATTTTTATCGAAATACACCTGGATTTCGCATTTAATGTTTCGCCATAAAATATTATATGATGTGAATAATGCATTTTAGAAAATTTTGAGAAAACTTTGTAATTCCATTGAGGTGTTTTTTCTTGTTAGATCCATGCGTATCATGTCCCTTTGTCTTTTATTAATCTATTTAACATTCAATACAAGCTTTTTCTAACTTAGCGTTTTAACGTTTAACCCAAATTTATTTTGACTGTAGCTTGAATTATTTAACGCCGAGGCGGTTGCCAGAAGTTACAAACACGTATAGTATCTACATTTCATATCAAGTTATAAAAAATGGAATAACATTTTGTGACTAAAATAAATATTTTTGAGTTTTCCAATCGCATAGTAATTATTTATTTCATGTCAGTCAATCAATAAATCGATATATTATTTCAATAAAGACTAGACATTTTTTAAATATAGTTAATTTCATTATTTAGAGTTGCATTTGTTTGTAATTAAAATGAGAGGTCAAAAATCAAAGAGAAAAAGGTTAAAAAGTTAAAAGTCACAGAAATTGTCGAAGATTAGGATATAGTAAGTTAGGATTTCAGTAAGTCACACGTGACGTGTATTATACTATCAAATATTGAGACGGACTCTGAGTATTAAATTTTGTATATATCCGTTAATTATGGTAAGAATTTCACAGAAGTATATTTAGCATAGTTGCAAAGTAATAAATCTTTTGATCACATAAATGTGGTTTTGAAATTTGAAATTATACAAAAATAAATATGAAAACTTCCTCTCAGACATTATTTTGAGTCTAAGGATACTTTCGATTTGTCTGTGTGACATGAATGGTGATGATAACGAAAGCCGCTGATAACGAAAGGCGTGATCAGCAATATTTGTTTAGCAGACTATATATGCACTTGAAGCGTTAGCTTTTGTATGAAACATTGTTAAATGTAAATACAAATTCAAATTATATTTTCGATTTCAAACGTTTCATTTCTATGATTGTGTATATTTCAATATTAAGTTGTATTATATTTTTTTTTACGAAAACGTTACAAAATATTCTGCTTAATTATTTTACTTTTTTTATATACTATAGTGCTTTGTTCATGTAAAAAAAATGTTGTGTTCAAATAATTTTATTATTCAAATTTTAAGTTGTTTTTGATAATAGCTCAATATTAATATCTTGTTCACAATGCGGGTTACCGTCCTATTAATGAAATCACCCGCTTGTAAAAAAAATCTACATATAAAATGGCTGTGTCTTTGATATTTTATGATATTATTAATATAATGCCTCTCAGATAAATAGAGATTCATAGAACTAGGATAGCACTGAAAAAAATATATTAACTCTTCATAGTTACACAAAATGCGTAATTCTATCAAAATCCAAGAGTAAGATTTCTGCCCATCACATTACTTTCCTTTTTAATATACTATGTATTCTAATGAAAAATAAAACGTAAAGTATTTAAATTAAAGGAATTATAAATGATAAATATGTATATATATATATATATAATCATGTCCCGAATACAGAAACAGTATTCATGAACATGCCCTCCATATTAGGAGTCATGAACACTTCACAGCTCTAAATTGTACTTGCCGGAAGAAAACATGATGTTGAGAATTTAATTCTCTCTCCTCGTTGATATAGATGGCGCTGTGATACCCTCTGATTTCCAATTTTCATCCGGCCATCCAAAAAGCTACTCTAAGTCCACGGACGAGTCGGATGGTCTGGGCTTTCGACCCTCTGATTTCATGCTAATTGTTTTGTTTTTAGTTAGTGATCATGATCTGATAGAGTTGGGAAGCCGAAATGTCCTCTTAGCTAATAAGTTAAGATTTAATGTAAATTATGTAAATATATGAATAAATATGGTGTACGTTTTAATGATTGTAAGAGTGTTTTAATGCCAAACATACCTCAAACTGGGATTGTTTCTCTACCCCCAAGAACAACGTAAAGAACCATGCGAGTTCTAAAGAATCTGTCACACATGCTGTGAATTCATACAGAATGCTTCCGAAAAATTGCTTGTCGAAAGAACTTCTTGAATGATTAATCACAGATTATCCAAATTAAGAAATGCTTAAATTTACATTCAGACTACAAGCACTGCGGTTACGTAACACATTTTAATAAAATTACAAAATATAAATTTTATACGGGTCTTCTAAAAAAGAAACTCCAATTCGATTTTTTTTATATTAATTTAAAGATCATTCGAAAAAAATAATACAGTTTTTCAAAGCGAAACAATAGCCCTAAAAATATTGCCGATGTAATAAGATTTAAAGCACTTTAACCCTATCAAAAGAAAAAGCAAAAACATAGACTTTAGGGATTGTACACACATTGAATTTCCATAGATAACATTTTTATTCCAAAATTTGCATACGTGCCTTTACGTACGTATATTTAGACAGTCTTCAATTATATATAGAAAATTTAATTAATGTCATTACGGGTAATTTTGATCATATAACAATAGAACTTTTTCGTTTGAATAATCAGGCTATGGAAAATAAATATTTGTATAATTTTTTTTTTCTAAGATGTCTCTATATAAACTTACATTTTTTATAATAATTTACGAAAAGTATCAAATGAGAAAAATTTGAATGCGATAATTGTCAACCTTAATTAAAGCTTTTTTTAAATTGTAACCAATAGTCTACGATAGTCAAGAGATATCGAGTCGTACAGCCTTTCTAAAACACTCTGTATAATGAGACATAGATTCATCCAAACTGCACAGCTGGAATGCAGTATGTAGATGACTGTATAGATGATTAAGCACACATTGAATGAGAATGCAAGATAAGGTTATCAGTCATAAAAGCCGTTGACTCGTCGGAATTTATGGGTGAAATCGGCGGATAACGTGCAGTTAGAAGTGACGGAATTGATAAAGTTGGACTTGCATTCATTGCCTAATTTATTTAGAAATTAGGTAATGAACACATAGGCCTACATAGATTAAATTTATTAAAATTACTATTTATTAAATACGTTGTTGGAACGTTCATGGACAATAAGATAATATATTATTAGAAAATTATCGATTCGTTATGCAACGTTAGTCTATTTAATTATCGATAAATGTTGATAATAGCATGGATAATTTTTGCGAATATAAATATGAACATACTCGCGGTATTTTATTTCAAAAATGTCTCCGTATAGTCGTATTTTTTTAATGAATACGAGAAACTAGCCACTTTCCCGAGGGTTTTGTACGATCAAAATAGATATTGCTCGCTTAATATGTTCCCTAAAAATTCTGAATATCAAAAACAGTTCCAAAAAATGCATAAAAATGACGGTGTTTGAAGATAAAATCTACGTAATTTGATTTCGGTATTTGAAGCATCACTGGGGTTATAGATGAAATAAAAACAATATAAAAATTGAATTATAAAATATACATACAAAAATATCAGCTATAACCATAATATAAAATATCTGAAGAACTGGTGTCTATGCACAAATTGAGTTAAATAAGGAAATATGTAGGATCTGTTTCTTTTTTTCTACGCATAATGGGATAAAAACGAATAGTGCGTGTCAAGCCGTTCTCAAGTTACAGCTGAAAGCATTCTGGAACAGAAAATTCCTAGATTTTATATTTCTTCTTATTACGTATAGGAATTTAAGTGCCATGTGTATACAATGTTTCAGGTTTATACCTGCAACAGTTTGTGCCGTATAATTGTGTGAGACCAGAATATGTGCTAGATTTATGAGGGTCTGCAATATCAAACAATGCAGTAGACTTAAAGATGCCAGTGTACAGCTGCCTTGACACGAGATGTCACCTAGACCATAAAATATGAGATGGTAACTTTAAGTGTTTTTTTAAATGTGCACCACAAATTTAATCCTTAATCAATCAGTCAGTTTTACTCATGTGTATAATATCAATAATATAATTTCTTAAAAATAAATATAAAAAAATTTTTAAGTACATTTCCTTTATTTATATAAATTCTTGCAGTATTATGCCTATTGCAGTAGTTTATGCATTAATGCAATACATAATAACATCTTGCACATAGTATTTGCATTGAGAACAACTACAAGAGATTTAGACGGAAGCATGGTCATATTTACGTCGATTTTTAAGTAGGAAGAAAATATGAAGTCTTCGCTAGCGACGAAAACCCAGACCATCCGACTCATCCTAAGATATAGAGCAGCAATTTGGACGGCTGGGACTTCGCTATCAAACAGCAGTGCGGACCCTACCTGCCTCTCGGCAACACGGCTTTTAGATTCCGCACTCCTGGAAATCGCCCGCAGACGACAAAGGTGAGTCCTAGGATGAAGACGTGAGTTATAGGCCAGGCCGAAGGACCAAGTATTGACAGAATTCAGGAAGAGGAATATATGGACCCGTGAACAGCACACATCACACCCCACGGCTCAGCGAGGAAGCAAGTGCCCAGAGCCACACGGGCCCAGGAGGACAAGGGAGACTTCAGGGAGTTTTCCCCAAATGAAGAGTCCCGAACAGCAAAAAACGCCGACTCTGGATTGAGAGCCGGGGCGAACATGAAGGACAGGAAACGGCGAATGTCGACTGCAGTGACTGCCTAAATGAATGCCAGACATGACCCCATATGGGAAGCAAATTTTGAATTTTTGCAGGGGTTTCCGGCTTTCTACCCTTCGGTAGTTATGCAGAGGCAGTATACAACTTAGAGAGGCGCTGTCGTAACCCGGACTTATACCTGTACTGCCAGGTTAGCTTAAACCTAAAGAAGAGAACTTAATAAGAGGAAGGAAAATTACAGCTAAAAATACTAGGAAGGAATAAAGAAAGAGAACAAGGGCCGAGCAGAGAAAAAAATCAAGGAGAGGCTTAGAGGAGGTTTGCTAGTGCAGCAACTAAGAAATTGATCCAGCAGCATGCAGGAGACCTGTTATCTAGTGAGTGGCAGTGAAGAAAATTGCATTATTCACACCTCCCCGGATATCACAACATATGGAGACACGGTAGGCGTGAAGGACATAACTACAAATCGGAGGTTAACAATTTAGACAAACAAATATCGTATGTCAAACTATTTAATTCGGTGTCTTTTTCATAAAATGTTGAACCAGTCGGAATAGCGTTTGAGCTGTTGCTCCAAATGCTTAGCTTTTATAAAAATGTTCCTTCCTTCTGGTTCATTGACAAGAATGGCGCCGTTTATTAAAAAGTAATGACTTCAGCTTAGCAATGACCAAATATATCTAAACAATATTACTTCTTCATTTAATATATACTTCAAATACTGTTCCTCGAACTTCTCTAAACAGGCATGTAAAATGCGATGGTTTTCAGTTCTTTCTGAGCATATTAGATAAGCGAACTCCCGACTTATAGTAGAATGCAAGTACCGTGTTATCATTACGATTTCATTAATATCGGTTTAATATAGCAAAGGCGGATCTGGGACAGCGATCGTAATACATCATGGAAATCTGTAAATCATGCAGAGGTGTGATTTTGTGACATTAAGCTTTAAATCCCTACTGATTTATTGATCTCGTAATGCCTTATCCTTTCCTAATATGCCTGACGTAATTTGAAGGTTATATTAACCAAATACATGTGTTTAAATGTATGACCCGAATTATATTATTTTCACTCGAAACTTTAAATACATTATTTTCTTTAAGTTAAATGTTTTTAAATATATTTTATAAAAAGAAATAATAAAGATGAAAAATGGCATGTACGTATGTAAAATGTATTATATGTGATTAACGAAGTTAATTTAGTTTTTCTATAACATACACATTTGCTTTTTATAGAATATGTCTAAGATACTATGAAATTATGCATATTGCGTTTACTACTATTGTGTGTTGCTGTGTGTATGTATTGTATTCTTTGGATAAAAAATATGTCAAGCATCTATATGGATCATTGTTACTAATTAAAAGTTAATTTATAATTTTAAATGAATATTTTACAAATGATAGCATATTGAATTTATAGTATGCTTTTATTGATAGCTATATTAAATAAAATATGTACACGTTAAAAATGTATTATTCGACTGAAATGCATATGCACCCATAAAACAGGTAATCTTTGAATTTTGTATGTAAGTGCCTTTGGGTTAAGTGCTATGTAAATTAGTTTAAAATTTCACCACTAGATGGGTATCTTAACTCTAAATAATATCTTAATAATTTTAAATTTTATAAAGTTTTGTGTCACTCCTGGTGTGAGCACTTGGAGTACTTTAAGAGTTGTTATGACTTTAATGAACGCTCACAATTCTGTTATGAACTCTTTACACCATTTATTAATTAAATTTTTCCAAATTTCATTTTAGGAAACGCGATTTCAAAATTCTATTTGTTCTGTTACATTCAGCAATATTTAATTTCGTTTTCGATAACAGAATTATATTCTTGTTTTTATTCCAAATTCATAAATCGCCAAATGTTCCCCTTCGACCTCAGGAGTATTTCTATCTGTGTCATTAATCCTTGGCGTTATAGTACACTCCCGGCACTTCCAGCGTCAGCCCGGATATACATTTCATATTGAAATGTACTGGAGCTAATCTTTGTGACGTCACGCGAGAGCGCATTTATACTAAGACGCTGACTTATAATAAATGTAATTGGAGTCAGTTGGCGATGGAAACTTAAGTAGGACGCGTTTGCCCTCGGGCACAAAATGAATTCTTTATTCTAAATTCTTTAGTCGGAAAATATTAAACTATGAAGATATCAATTAATCTTGTTATGCTTTTCGCGTGAAGGAAACATATTCTTAAAGATTCCATAGTTAAATTACTTTTTATGACGTCTGTTATAATTTAAGAATATATTCAACGACTTTCGATTTTCAATGTGAGCTACGAAGATATTTGGAATTTACCGTATCTCTTCATACTGATTCAGCCTCACCGAATAAAAGTTACAATTGGATCTTACTCCTCAGTTTATCATCATTTATCGTCCTGCTGATTCTTTACTTTTACGACTCGTCTTCCCGACGTATGACGCAAGCCTTGCCCGCTGTCTCAATTTTCTCACGATGCTAATTTAATATCTTATGCCTGCAAATCCTGCTGCTAACCAATCCTGACTTACCTATGGATACTGCCATCGATGATATCCGGTATCCCATGTAACTCCTCCTCGTCTTCCCGATTCCATGCGGACGCGCCTGCAGCGCTTCAGCCCCTTCAGCCATCTTCGCTGTTTAACCGCCCGCCTGCAGTGTTGGAGCTCCTATTACGCTGTGCTCATTGGATCTTCTCCCTACTAAGATCATAGTCTTAACTTGATATCCATGATTGGGTACCAACAATTCCAACAAGATGACGTAAAAGTCACATATCTAGTGCAAGGTAGGCTGCACTAACAGTTGCGTGAAGCTGACTAATCGTTTCAACAAGGGATCCTAAATACTCTGGAGTACAGGAGCCTTAGTTTTAACAAACCCCACTAGACTTTGCCCGCTCTTAGAATATTGGTGCAGTGTTGGTAGTGAGAACATTAACATGTGCTAGAGATGGTCTGCAGATCATGTATATGCAGATTGTTGAGCGAGTTTTTGACCAGTCAGAACAATCACTCTAATTTCATACATCCACATGACTGTAAATATATAAAGAAATATAGGAATTTCTATGCATTTATTTGTAGACGTATCATAAGGATGAATATATTCATATACTAGTTACTGAAACGTTTGTCGTTAACAACTCATCATAGGCTGCTCAGTCTGGAAGTTTGCGTTTCAGAAACGTCTCCAACTGATATCATAATGTTTTTAGTAGTCAGTATCATATTTTACACCGGAGTAAATGGCCATGGCAATGACGAATATAGTTAAACATCACAGACCGATCAATATGAAAAAAAGTTGCTGACTTGGCATAACTTGGAAATATAAAATGAGGCTAAATTTTTTGAAACAATAGGTGCACTCTAATACCCTTATTAATTATGACTGTAGTTTCAACGCTACTTTGTACTGTATTCAAAGACTTGCTTGTTGGGGGTGGATTTTCAAAATCAATTGATAAAATGTATAGCAAAATTTTGAGGTGCGATAAAATGTAATTTTGATGCTGTACCACGCCATATGTACCAAAGTGCAATAAAGTCAGGAATGGGTTTTCAGGTTACTGAATTGCAAAATTTCTAGCGTCAATAAATAATATTTATGATTTTATACGGCAATCAATTAATTATTCATTCTACTTTATAACCCATGAACATTTTGCTAGTTACTGAACGGTCACATTTACGTGATAATGTATATGATCCATAAATAATGTTTTTGGTTTTGTACTGTACAAGCTCGATGCCATAATATTATTTCAAGTTACTAAATAGCAAAATTTCTAACACAAATAAATAATGATTTTGGTTTTATACGGCAATGAATTAATTATCCATTCAGTATTATAACGCATGGAAAGCTTGCTAGCTATTGAAAGATCCCATTTACGTGATTGTATCATTTATCTCGAACTAGTTGACATACATCCTCCCTGATTATTTTTCCTTGGTACGTTGACTTAGTTATTGAGCTAATAGATAAATTTATTTGCACGAGAGACGATGCCATAATATTCTTAAACAATTTACCTGCTTGATAACATCTGCTAGATTCTTCCAAGATATTATTCTAATCAGACAGATAACATGTAATGATAGATGATTTTGCTTTATTTCTGTCATAACAGATAAGCAAACTCCTCTCTTATATAGTGAAGAATATGAGTACCATTACGACTGATATTCCATTAGTATGGACTTAATAAAGTAATGGCTTTTCTGCTTCCTCTAGCGTAATGTTGCATTCTCTAAATTGCACCACGATGCAATTTATGATATTCATTTGAAATCTACGGATTTATGGGTCGTATACTTTAAAAAAATATTTAGAGTTTTGGGCATACTATAATAGGTTATATATTCACAACCTGGTACCTACCATTTTGCAGGAGTATTCAATTTCGAGGAAGCGGTGTATTGCAAGGGTGTGGTAGGAGAGACATCTTCCATGTTCTGAATATTGCATTTATTTATCATTAATTTTATTTCTTATTATTACACTTCTGTTAATAATGAGAAGGTTTCATATATTAATTTATGTTTAAAATAATTTGTTTTAAATATAGTGAGATTGATGTTTTAACTGAAATTGTAAGTTATCACATATTAGAAATCGCGGACGGTGATGCATTCCCATCGCCCTTACAAAGTCCTGTACATCACCCCCTTTTTTATAGCTTTTTCTCATTGGACATGTGCACACACCTTCATAACCAAACACCGATTGCATGATACAATTTCCTAGGCTATTCATAACATTGGTATTGTATAACAAATGTGGGCATGAAAGATTGTTTGATTATTCCATGGGGCATTTTATGGTAACAGAAGGCTATTTTTCAAGTATACATCAGGCAGGCATTGAAATGAGTTAAAGTCAGATGCGGTATCCTGGGTTATAAACGTATTGTTACATATTACAAATTTAAAGCAATTAAAATTGCGAAATATTTCTGTCGTTTAGATTGTATGTTTAAAATCATGTTCCAAAACATTTATTACCAATGGGCAATATTTACATATGAAACACGACTTTGCGTTAAATGTGATTTTATACTGACTACTCTCCATGTATATGGGTTTTTGGATAACCACATAATCAATCTACAAAAGAAAGCAAATTTTATTCTGCATTTATCTAACGCCATTTTTTTTCTAAAGCATATTTGAATAATTATGAAACTCAGCCATACTTGTTAAATACATATATTTTATTCCATGTCACGTGTGAAATTTTGCATTGCTTCACATTGACTATTGAATGATATGTATTGGAATTCATGTATTTCAATAGTTAATGAATGCTATGTATACCTAGATAAAATAAAAACTCCGTAAAAACAACATAAACATAAAAATGTACTGTTCAACTGGTTTCGAAGTCAGAAAAATTATTCTTCAGGAGCGACAAGGAGAGCGACCTCATGTATTCAACTAATGTACGATAGCAAATGCGCTGGAGGTCATTGAAAGGTTGTCATGGACGCGAAAAGAAATGGAAAAGTAAAATCCAATGAGAAAATTTAAATCCCCTAATGCAAAACAAAATTAAGCAAAATTAATGCAAAACAAAATTAAGCATTTCATTCAAGCAAAAAAGTGTAATAAAGCAGGACCATTAGAAGCAATACTGATTTTCTGTTGGTTCCATGATACACAGATGTTAATATATAGAAATAATTTGCTTTGATCAACGATGGCAAAATCTGCCTGCAAAATACGCCTTAACGATATCTATTTCAACATTCTTCGTTGATAGTACTCTAATCGGTCAGATAGTCAGTGATCGATGATTTGCGTTCTTTTTGTTATATTAGATAAGCAAACAATCATCTTATGTTAAAATGCGAGTGTCATTATCACGGCTGTTTCATTAATATGGGTTTAATAAAGCAATGGATATTCTGCTTCGACGAGCATAATACGGAGAGGGAATCTCCAAATCATACAGAAATGTGATTTCACGACGTTGAGCTCTAAATACTTAATGATTTATTGGTTTTGTGAGGTCTTTGCATTGAGAAATATGTTTAGCTGAAAGGTTATGTTATTAAAGTTGATAACATCGATATAATTGTCTTATATATATATATATATATATATATATATATATATATATATATATATATATATATATATATATATATTGCTAGTTATGTGTGTAATGACGAACAAAGAAGCAGATTGGTTGCTGATCCAAAATGCCTCCCATATGAATTTTAGAATTCTTGTTTCTAGAAAAATAGAATATAATGTTATCCTATTTTCACCATTTTATGTCTATCAAATTTTAATTACCGTTTTCAAAATTTTACGCACTGCATAGTTCATTACTACACTTATCCCCCGATTCACACGGCACTTGTTTTACACGATTTCGCTTTTACACGGTTTATAAATTAACAGATTTAAAAAATTGATAAAAATGTATTTTCCGTTTCATATACGCCTATACAAAGATTTGATGACATTTTTGAATTTTATTCCTTTGGTAACACTGATGAAAACAAGAGGGGATTCCCGGTGTTGAAAAATATATACATTTAGGAGAATCCCCGTACTGGGGAATCCCCGTATAGGGAAATCCCCGTAATAGGGGAATCCCCGTATGTATTTCACAACAGTAAAGCTATCTGGTTCATGCAAGTTCATAGTGCAGAAATATTTTAGCAGCAAAGCTTATATTATTGTGCGTTTATCTTTTGAACTGGTAAGTTTTCAACATTTATAGATTTTCTTGCATCATTATATTTTGCGCAAATTTGTTAAGGTTCTATAATGTCAAAGGATTTGAAGAAAACTCAAATGAAAAGAAAAGTTATTTCTTTATAAACTTATTCAAATATTAGACCGTCTGCGTAATAGAGAATGAGTAACGGATGTTGCTAAATTTTACTCCATGAAGTCACAATAAGGACAATAAGAAAAAATGAAGACTCCATTAGAAAAAGTGTAGCAGCTGGAACCTGCAGCAGTATGAGTACGACTTCATATGTTAGAGATGTTACAATGGAAAATATGGAAAAAGCC
Source organism: Amaurobius ferox (assembly GCA_951213105.1). Taxonomy (NCBI): domain Eukaryota; kingdom Metazoa; phylum Arthropoda; class Arachnida; order Araneae; family Amaurobiidae; genus Amaurobius; species Amaurobius ferox. The sequence continues at coordinate 144,131,309 of OX578134.1, forward strand.
TTAGTGATATGGATATATAAGACCAAACTCAAAAGCGAATCTAAGCAGTTCTTTTCGGTTGCAATGCTTCTGGCGATTATATGATGAAACCATTGATGATTAACAAATCAAAATCACCACGATCATTCAAAGGAATAAATATCAAAAACCTTCCCGTCTTTTGGATGGTTAATAGAAAAGCATGGTTCACTGCCATAGCTTTCAATGAATGGTTCCATAACTTCTTTGTTCCAGACGTCAAAAATTATTTAACTAAAAAGGAATTGCCTTTTCAGGCTCTTCTATTAATTGATAATGCACCTGGTCATCCTCCAGATTTACAACACGAAAATGTAAAAGTTGTTTTTTTACTAAAGAGTACAACTTCCTTATTACAGCCGTTAGATCAAGGGATAATTTCGACTTTTAAAGCACTGTACATCACTCAAATTTTCAGGTATATCTTAGAACAAATGGAGAATGATGAATCCCTTACTCTGATGGATGCTTGGAAGAAATTTACAATTTTAGATTGCGTTAAGCATGTTGAACTGTCATACACTCAGATCAAACAATCAACGATCTCCTGCTGGAAAGCAATATGGCCGGATGTTGTTGAAAGTGGAAATGATAAATCACCAATAGAGCATGAATATTCTCAGATTACTGAGTTGGCCCATACTATAGGAGGAGAGGTTTGAAGATTTAGCTCAAGCAGATATGGAAGAAATAATGGCTGATGAAGAATTGAATGAAGATGATTTAATTAATATGATTCGTGAAACAAACAAACATGAAGAAGACAATGATTCTGATGAAGAGCAATCTGAACCAGTTGCGTTCACAGCAAGAATCATAAGCGTAGGACTTGTTTTGGGAAGAAAATTGGGCACCCATTTCTTACAATATGACACAAATGTTGATCGAGCTCTCCGATTCCAGCGTGACCTTCATAAATGCTTAAATCAATATGGAGAGGTCTATAAAGATTTAGCAGAAAAACCTACGCAATTGTTAATTACAGATTTCATGACAAAGTCTTGTAAACCCGAGATCTTCCCTAATTCGTCAACCATTGAGCCAAAATCGCATCAAGAAAGCTCAAGTGATGAAAGTAACATCATACCTATCAGAAAGAAAAGACTGAAAGTACATGAAAGTGATGACAGTGATTAAACTTATAATTAATTTTTAAGGGTCTTTTTGGTTTTTTTTGTCTTTGTTCCTAATGTAAAATAAATTAAATATGTTATATTACTACATTCACATTATGTTTGTTGTTTTATAAACTAAGTATAATTTTAACTTTTCTAAGATGTCTTACTTTTGTTTTACTTAAATAAATGACTGAATCATGCACATTTTGGGGTTATTTTCGTTTTACACGATTTTACTTAGCAAAATCCAAGATTTCAATTTACACGGTTTTGTGCAGAACCTATCTTCTCTGTAAATCGGGGGATGTATATGCAAATGGTCAAAGATGTGATGATGTCCAATAATGTGGTTATATCAAATACGGCTTTGTGTCTAATATTATTTAATTGGCTATCTGTTGTATTTCTGGTTAATTTAAGCGTTTTTATTCTGTACGATAACAGGTGGTAAGGTAAAAGAACACATGACTACTTTTGCTTTAGTTAATATAATTGATTGCATATAACTTGGAACGTTGTGTGTGTGTGGTGGTGGTGGGGATGGAATTGGTTATAGCACCATATAAAGCTTAAGAAATATTATATATTTTTTATGAGAATATAAACCTATAGTTGACTTGCTATTAAGGTATAGAAGTCAATTAGTATGATTATATCTCTCTAAATTAAAAAAGAAAGTATCTGAAGCCACCACCGCCGATGTTTGCCAAATTTCTCGCTTTTCGAGATTCTTTGCTTTGTACCGCAAAAACTATTGCGTATAAAATATGAACATTGGTACACTTAGAAAAATTTTTGGGGGAATACGATAACATAAACCGTTTTTTGATATATATTGCAGTTCAAAAAATATTTAATGTCAATGTCAAAGACAAAATATTTGAGCTGCGATATCTCGTTCTGGATAAACTAACAGTAGCAAGACTAAGAATTTTTAAAGGCACCTATATGGGGAATTTTTGCAGGACGGAGCTCCTTTTCCCTTTTTTTAATTTCGATGTAGTTTTTGAGTTAGTTTACTTCAGATGCACTTCTGAAGTGAACTTTTTTTGTTTAGGCAAGTCTAGCAATTTCTCTGGATCGTACCGTAAAAACTATAGCATACAGAAATATGAAATTTGGTACATTTATAGAGAAATAATGGGGTAACTCAGATGAAATAAACCGTTTATAGATTTAAATTTTAGTTTGGCATGAAATAGATCGCAAAGCGAGCTCATGATCAAGGAATTCAGTTTTTGGATTCTCTAGGCTAAGAAAAATCTCTGCTTGTCATTCCTGCGGAAAATAAACATGAATAGAAAATATATTTTTGAAAGTAGACTTTTTAGTAAAGATATGTATGAAGCGAGCTCTGCGAGTTCAACGAGTAGAAGGCAAAGCCTCCCAAAGGGGGTTGCGCGAGCAGAGCGAGCAGGAGACAGAGCCTCCTAGTTTCTATAAATAACGGTATGAGAAAAGCTGAGAGCTTTATTTTACAACGAGATTATTGACAAATTTTGTATCCACTTATTACTTTGAAATATATCTAAACCCCAATACTTTAAAACCATTTCACTTTTCGAATACTTCTAACCATTTTTCTTCAAATTTCCTTATAGTATAAAAGTAAAATTATAATTTTATTTTTACGCATGAAATACTGTAATAATATATTATGCAATAACATATGTCGTCCAATTCGTCCATCTGACTTTCACTAAACATCTGCGTTTCTCTACTTTTAGCAAATGACATGAATTTGAAATTCAGTCTCAAATATATTTTAATGAGAATACACTTCAATAAATCAATCAGAAATTTGAATTTTAAATTCCCAAATACTGCTGGAAGAAATCATGCAACTCTGAATCGAAGACATGGTATAAAAGTTTTGCAAGTATTAGTTTATATTTAAACCATTTTCGGACTATATTATATTATCTCAACACCAATAAATTTTTTGACATCTGTAGGTTTTAACGTTTGTAGTTATGCGACATGCAGGTTTTTAAAGTTATGTGACCAACTCTCTGAATTTATTATAAATTAATATACATAATATTTTAATGCTGAGTGTATGCTGACTGATTTTAGAAATATATCCGCATATAAAAATTTAAATTTTTCAACATGTCTGAAAATAGCTCAAATAAAATACATAAATTTATTATTTAAAATTGCAATGATTTAGAAAGATTATATTTCTCTTGGAAAGATGTAGAGCATTTCCCTTTGAAGATGTAATGTCTTTGCAAATTATTACAATTTTTCACATTTTAATATGTGTTCAAAGAACATGTGTCTTATTTTTAACTGTAACTTTTGAATTCTAATATATTTCGATTATTTCTTTAACCTTAGTCTGAGTCAGTGTTTATCTCAGTATTGAAAACCATATGTTTTTAATTTCAAATTGATATGATTGGCAAATAAATAGAAATCTTCTTAAACGCAATTTCGGACGCTTTACAACTTTATTCACTAAGTAAATCATAAATTATATAAGTAAAACTAATCATAGCTATATTTAATTTGAAATTATGTATATATTTAATAAATTATATATTCAATATATCTAAAAATATTAATCACGTGTTTAACATGGTGTGTACAAAAGACAGATCATATACCTATAACTTTTGAATCATTAGTGTTAAACACCTATTTTAGATTGGAACATTGTTTTGAATGGAACGAACCATTATGATGAAACACTTTCAAAACTGTTTGACGCAATAGAATAAAAATGGAAAAGATGCATTTATATATAATCCCCTTTTTTGATAAAAGTTCGATTACTTATTTTGATAAAAGTTTGATAAAAGTTCGATTCCATTACAAACAAATCGACAATTAAGTGAAAAACTCGTAGTGCAGCAGAAGCAAGTACAAAAAGTACAGTAAAAATTTATTTTGTGTATAGTCTGACGCTGCAATCTTCTGAAAATTGTTTGGTAAGAAGGTGATATTTTGGTGTAAGCAATTTTGTTTTATTTCCCATGTCTTGATCTTATAGATACAAATGCCAAACTAGCTAGTTATTACATTCACATTTATAACCATTTTCCGAACAATTGGAAATGTGGCCTAGAGTGTCCGCATAAAAAATTAAATTTCGCATTCCCATGCAAATACCTCTCTTAGATTTGAAAATAGTTTAAACAAACTGTTCTTACAGTTCAAAGCAATTTTTCAACTATGTATCTACCACTAACGGTTTAAATATTATAAATCTAATTGGGCTTTTTTGAACTCCTTGTATGTCAATTGCATTCAGAAATGAAACTTATCCCAAAATTCGACTTGTGATAAAAGCATATACCCATCCACACACACTCATGCGACAAACCATAAAAGCAAACACTCACCGGCCCTGACATTAACATCCCTGCTTCCTATAATCCCAACAGAATTGGACGCAGTGCATCTGTAGGTGGCAGAATGGATATTTTGTCGGAAGTCTTCCGGTCTGAAGGGGGCAAAAACCAGAGATGCATCTGGTCTTATCTGGAGCAGTTCCGGTATTTCCTGGACAGGAGATCCATCCTGTCGGATCCACTGAACATTAGGGAGAGGAATCCCACTTGCGGCACACGTGACAACAGCACCGGTTGAATTGTAGAACTGGACTTTTTCTCGAGGTTCTACGTTAAAAGTAGGTCCAATGGGGTTCCTTTCGCTGCACAAAACTGTAAAAGAGAAGCATTTTTGCATTAAATATTTACACTGCAATATTTTAAATAAAATTGATTGAGTACAAGAAGAGATATCGGGATGTTTCTCGTACATTTATTCAAATTATTCAAAATGGAATGAAGTGGAGTATTTAATATGAAGGTAAATGGTGTGTACACTTCATTTTTAACGGAACTAGACATCTAGATAAATTTCCATCCTATGTTTGATAACACTTTTCTTTTAATTAGCTGCAATAACCCCCGTTATATTTTACTTTATGAATCCCTTTTTATGTAACTTTACCGTGATTCTATTTGCAATTTTGCTCTCTTTCAGACCCTCAGTTATGTTTGGCGTCTCGTTCTCGACTCACTACATGTTAAAACTTTATATGATTTTCAGAATATTTAGCATTCTATTGGTTAAGATTTAATTTATGAACCTTTCCAAATTTAATGTATTTTTTGAATTTTGTAATTAAATAATATTTTAAATGCCTCGTATTTAAAAATGTAAAATGTTTAATATGTAAAGTTTGTCTGGCGGTAATGTCCTGTTTTCAAGCACATGTTGGCCACTTATTTTCAATTTGCCACTGATGAAGGGCATGGTTATCCCTGAAAGCGCTATGGTTGTTTCCTTTTAGTGCGTTGTAAAAGGGGATTTTAATAAAATATTTTAATTTATGGCCAATTTTTGGGTTGTCTTTATTTTTAAAGTATCTTTATTCTCCGTTATTTTGTACAGTCATATGAATTTTTTGAAAAACCAGAAGTGGAGATTCTTAGAGAATTCACACTGCTGGGAATTATAACCGAATTCATATCAGTCATCATCTAATCTTTATTTATATCCAATTTGAAAAATATATATTTCAAGTAAAATGACATTTTTTGTACCGAAAACTAAAAACATAACCGGAAGGGAAAAATCGCAATTAATTGTCTATCTCCTCCAAAATTTGACGTCAAATATATATCAGTCTTCATATAATATCTATATATAATCTCCATGCATTCGTGTATATATATATATATATATATATATATATATATATATATATATATATTACATTAATATGCATACATAATATATAATAATTAAATTGCATACATAAAACATTGTAATTATTTTACGTAAATTTGAAAAATATTTTACACTTTGCTGCTTCAAGATGTAATGACCTCATAATAAGAAAAATATTTATCACTAATCTAAATTTAGTAGATTTGATAAGTAAACAACTGAATATCACCAATCTAGATTTAGTAGATTCGATAAGTAAAGTATATTCCAATATGAGTAACTAAAGTATATTCCAATGTCAATGGTATATCACTCCTATTTTTATTTTCCTTATGCACAAATTGTATAAGGAAAGTATTGTGACTGGGTCGAAAATCTGATATCAAGATATATTTTTCTTATGTAATTTTTCATTAGAAAACGATTGACACAAATTTTAGAACGGTAGAATGAACCGTTCTCGAGATATTGCACATTTAAAAAAAATATCAAAAAATCATGTAAAAAAAATAAAAGTATTACCTACTGAAAAACATGTTTACTTTCCATATGTAATATCATGCGATAAATTTGGTGACATCATTCTCGTGGATCTAGCTCCTTCCACTACTGAAAAAATATACTTTGAGTAATACTTTTGTATTTGAACGCCAATAGGCATTTATCTGCTGTAAGAATAACTTATTTCTCCATCTAGAACGCTTGGTGAGATTCTGGCGACGAATTTGGTGGAATGTCGCCAACTTAGCGACTTGTTTAAATGCTGCTAAATTAACGAAAAACTAGCCAAATGATTAAAAATGAGGCTAAATCAATGAAAATGACGACTAGTTGAAGAAAATAAAATGTCTTAGAAATAATATACCTACTATAAGGATAACCTATTGTTTTTACTGTTAGAGTACTAAATTCATTGCATTTTATAAGGAAAGTCATGTGCTGCCCACATGAAATTTTTTATCTTCAAATAGTGTCGTATGGCAATTTATGTTAAAGGAGAACGTTGTTTTTCAGATTAGATATAAATTTTAAAAATAAATGGATTTTGTACGATTCATAATTTTACAACGGTACAACATGGAAATAACATAAAGATTGGAATTTAAAGTCTATAAAACTTGCTGCTAAAAAAATTGAAAACAATATGAATCTAAACTTTTAAAATAGCAGCAGATTATTTGAGCAGTTTCTCAAAATAAATAATAATTCAAGAAAACCCACAAAAACTCCTTTCTGACAGTCAGTTTCGATTTTCTATGTTAAAATGCCGTGTGATAAAAATCTATAAAAGGAATATCATTTTTGTTGTAGTTTATTTTTTGTGATGGCTAATCTAGTTTTTATTGAAAGCCTTAATTTTTTCAACAATTTGATCTCCTATCTTAACGAAAAAACATGATTTACTCATTGTTTGTAGACTTACATTTTTATGAACGCAGACTCATTCGATTTTGTTTCTCTTTTGATCATAAATTTCCGTTGCATATGACCACATTCAGAGCCAAATTATCTCTACAGCTGAATATATTAATTTATTTTTGTAAAATCATTACAGCATATTCTATAATATTTTCAAAGTTTATTTTATTTTTACAACACATATAATTCTTCAGAAATTTACTTTAAGCTAACATGGATACTGAAGGAAAATGTTAATGCATTTCTGTGTTAAAATATTTTCCATAAAAATATATTTCATTTTCTGGGTCCAATTTGTATGTACATATTGATGTTTGTTTCTATGTAAGTACTAATGTGGCTGTGTAGTTATAATTCCATTCAGTGCGAGTGCGCATATATGTTTAATATAACTCACGTCTTAGTCTAATATAACTCACATTTGAATAATGGTACTAATATTTAATTTTTTATTTAAAATAATAAATATATAAAACTGCCAATTACACATGAATCTAAAATTATCGAAATTTTAGAATTATTGAACATAAAAACTCGGCTAATTCATTCATTATATAAAACGAAATTATTTTATACTTATTTGAATTTTAAATATTTTATGCGAAATATAAAACGCTGAGCATTCTCTTTTTCGAATTTAGTGTAATAAAATCAACGTAATTTCCTACGATGTCATGCATTTTCACGTATATACTAATGATGAAGTTACTAGTGTAAGTAGAAAGTGCTGCATGCCAATTGTGGTGAAAAGTTCGGTTCAAGTTACCAGTGTATTTGCAGCTTTTGAAAGTTCCTAGAGGCGAAAAATATTCTTTTCGTACATAGTTATAAGGTTATTTTTTTAAAGTACTTTAGAAAGTTGTAGTGTGCATGCAATCTCTGGTGAGATTGCATATTTATGGTTTTCTAACCACTGTTTTTATTTCTTTTGATATTTTATATTTTAATTTTCTCTATTTAATATATATATATATATATATATATATATATATATATATATATATATATATATATATATATATATATATATATATATATATATATATATATATTGATTGTAAATTTACTGTTTGTGTTAATATTAGTTTATAATATTTTTATATATTAATAATTTTTCAGTTATTTCTAATAATTCTAATAATACTAATTTCTGATAAATCTAATAATTATAATTCGTTCTTTTTTGTTAAATATACGTTTTGCTTCTGATTGGCAACACTGATTTTCTTCTTTATCAGTGGAATTGCTGGTTATTCACTTTTTGAGTTGCAACACTGATATGTGCTTCCTGTATATGGAGCTTTTCAGACTTTTTTCATTCATACATTTTTTTGCAATAAAATTAGTTTCCCGTACATGGCGATTTTTAGGCCAATTCCATTTATACCTTTTAGATAAAAATATATTTCTTTTTTATTTCATTATTATTGATTTTTCTAGTTCTCTTGGGTTCCAAAACGCCTTTTTTGTTAAATGTGAAAAATATCATTTTATGGAAAAGGGGTAGTCACTAGGGCAAGTTGAAATTGCATGCACCTTCTGATGATTTTACAATTTCCTTACCTTATTTACAATGCTATCTATTTTAATCCATTCTATCGTCCTCTTTATTTTTTTTAATTCAGACGGTTTATTTCCCATGTTTTATGGTCTGTTTATTTTTTCAATTATTTTATTCCCATGTTTTCATTATATGTATTAATGATTTTATATCATTTAGTCTTATGTGCAATGCAGTATATCATGGGTTTTAATTGTTGATCTATTAGTTTAATTTTATATATATATATATATATATATATATATATATATATATATATATTCATGTGTGTGTTATTTCGATATTTCTCAGTTCAATATCTTCTTTTAGATTTGATCCTAATTTGTTTGTAAAGTTAAAGTCACACCTGCAACCTATAGCATGTGTGTTGTTCAACACGGATTTCGAATAGTTTCTATGTCTACACTATTGATTGTAAATTACATGCCTCAACTCCTTCAATACTTTATTTCCAACGCCATTCGATTCAATTTCACAGTTTTTCCCTTCCTTGAATATCCTTGGAGGTCTCCTTCTTGGCTTCCAGACCACGTAGAGAACTGAAACTCTGCACGCAATTTCATCAAAATAAATAAAACTACTACTTCCGAAAGTTTTTATTCCACAGTTTCATTTCGTGGAACATATATATATATATATATATATATATATATAATGTACCTTTAAAAGTTATAACTTTTAACTTCCAGTTGCATAAGATATTCCGATGCTTTTAACAAGACATACACATTTTATATATAATATTGTAATTCACATATGACATTCCTGATACTTTTGCGTGGACTATGTTATATTACACATAAAATTTTTGCTTTTGACTTTTTCGATTGATACTCCTACACATGGAGCATCAAAATAAAACTACATATAATCATATAATCTCAATGTATGAGAAAAATTTTTTTCCATAGATGTTATCAAAAGCAGTACCACGAAACATTATTAGACTTCTATATAATGAATAATATTTTTTTTATTCATTATAGATTTAAATTCTGAATCATGTTACTGCTATCCTTACAATTTTAAAACATATCTAATGATCTAACGTAACATCTCATAAAATCATCTGCATTAAAGTTTATGCCAAGTTATAATTAAAAATTGTATTCTAGTTTGCTTCGTATGTGCAAATTTAAAACATTTCTGGAAAGGATTTAAATGTAATATTTTTTCAACAATTTTACTTGTTTAAAAATGCTGAATCCTCAGAATAGTACAATACTTTGTATGTATGACAATTAGAACAATTATTCAGATATTATAATAATATTTATTCTGAATAATTGTTACTTATATAATAATAATTGTTGCATTCATTAGAATAACAAATATATTAAATATGAATCTGCTAAACTTTTAGCTGTAAACATTGTGTGAAAATTAAAGATATAAAACACCTTTTCTAATAAAAAGATAATATTATTACTCAAATTCAACGCTAATAACATTTTTATTGCAGTTAAAAATTTATTTTCAATTTTCTTTTCAAATTTGTCACGAATTTAAATGTTAGTTTTAATTGTTTTTATGATTTCGTCCAATGAAGAAGAGTTGGACACAAATCATTAAAATATCCTTTGTAATTTAGTGGTCTATTTAGTGATTGTTATTTAAACATCTGGCAGGGCACAAAGGTGGGACCAGCAAAGTTTCCACCTGGATAATTAATTGTCCATTGGCAGGTATATATAGTCCACAATTTAAACGTAATGAAGCTATTAATGCTGTAGTTTTTTAAGTTATTCAGTATCAGTAATATATTTTTTGTCTGATTATTTATTAAAAATCGGGATGGTATATTAATTTGGTATTTTTAATTATTAAAAATCTCATATTATATGTATAGTGTATTTATTCCTATGGATAGCTAGCTGTATGTTCTAGTTTACATTTCAGTTTAAATATGCTAAAATAATAAATTTAAATACATTGAAAATTCTTAAAAATTATGATATTTAAACATATTTTAAAATATTGGAGAAAATTGAATATACTGATATCACTTTCGTATCTTACTGCCTATATCATCATTTTCAGTAGAAAATATTTCAGTTAAAGAAATGAGATGTATATAATAACTTTTTCATGCTTTTATCATACATAATTTGACTCATTGATTTAATTAGATAAACTTACATGAAAATAAAGTACATGATATTCAATTATAGTCTCACTTAAAAAAAAAAAAAAAAAAATATATATATATATATATATATATATATATATATATATATATATATATATATATATATATATATATATATATATATATATATATATATGTGTGTATATATGTATATATATGTATATATATATATGTATATATATATATGTATATATATATATGTATATATATATATATGTATATATATATGTATATATATATATATATATATATATGTATATATATATATATATATATATATATATATATATATATATATATGTATATATATATATGTATATATATATGTATATATATATGTATATATATACATATATACACACATATATATATATATATATATATATATATATATATATATATATATATATATGTGTGTATATATGTATATATATGTATATATATATATGTATATATATATATGTATATATATATATGTATATATATATATGTATATATATATGTATATATATATATATATATATATATGTATATATATATATATATATATATATATATATATATATATATGTATATATATATGTATATATATATATGTATATATATATGTATATATATATGTATATATATACATATATATATACATATATATATATATATATATATATATATATATATATATATATATATAAATATGTATATATATATATATATGTATATGTATATATGCATATATATATATATGTATATATATATGTATATATATATATATATATATATATATATATATATATATATATATATATATATATTGTTGGAATTTTATCTCGTTTGCTTTAACGTTTCTTATTATTGTTTTATTCTCGTTGTTGTATTCTGTTTCATTTGAAATTCGTTTTATTCTTCAAAGTAGTAAAGGAGTTTGACGATTATTTGAGCGTGTGGTGGATTTCTAGGTTGACTTCAATGCTTTAAATATTAGTATTTATAGATTTTGTCAATAAGCGTCGCTAATTGATAAAACATTTTTTTATGCATTTTTGTCAATTACTGTTGCTTTCGTGCTTTACCAAGTTCGGACAATTTTTCCTACACTGTGAGGATAGTGAACGTTGAAATCATAGGAAATTGAATGAAATGTATATCATATTCAGCACACGAATATGCGTAATGTATGAAATTTTTGAGAACAAATGTTGTGTTAAAACATTTCAAATGCATTTTTCTCAGAATGTGTCCATTATGAATTTTATGATTTTAATAAATTTGTCTTTATTTTACTTTAAGGACGGAAGTAAATGTTTTCTTGTATGATTTCACGCTATGCTTGTATTTTTGATTTAATGCAGCATTAGGCATCCATAAAATAACTATATGAAATATAAAAAAATGACATTAAAATAATTTATAAACGGTACTTGAATGGATTTAATTTTTAACGAACACAGTTAATGTAATATTGTACTTACGTAATTTAAAACAAAATCACACAAAATATTCTAACTCGCAATTATTTTATAAGAGGAGGTTGTTTTATTGTTAAAATTTATTCGTGTGTGTATTATTTTAGTTTCTATTTCAATACACTGACACTGTATTTAGTATATGTACCAAGATGAATCCATAGTAATCCATACACACAAACTTTTTACACTATTTTTCTACAGGTATTTAAAATAAAACCAATGGTTTCTTAAATAAGTTGCAAAATTAAGTATAAATACATCCCCTTTTTTACGCAATGTATATATAATATATTTTATAAGTAATGCAATATTCATTTGCATTTTTTTTATTTATTTTCGGTGTCAATATTGTAATATAAAATAGAAACACCATATTGAAGAAAAAATAAGATTAACCATCTTATCTAATAGTCGGAGTTCGCCCCATCCGTAAAACTTTTAATCACGCATTTATTTGAAATTATGAATTTTGTAAATACAGTCCATATCATAAAATGACTAAATTTTTAAATTTCATTTTAACAATGAGTTCAATGATTTCCTCACAGATGATTTTTTTTTTCTAAAAAAATATCCGTGTTGTTATTGCAGTGTATCTTTATTTACATAGTTAAAGTAAATAAAAACAAACTCTCTAAAGCTATTTTACTCACCAAATAATGCATTCCCCGTGTAAAGTGCAATCCCGAAAATCACACTTAAACACATGTTTCAAAATGCACTCAAATGTAACACCACGCGGATATGGAAAACAGTATTCGCTCCACGCTTTCTCTTCAAAACTGAATCTCCCTTTACTAGGGGGAAGATGCTTTTCTGCTCAGCACTCTGGCTGAAACTCCGAGAATCAGTAGGAACACAGGGAGAGTACTTTTCTCGGACGTTCGCCCCCTGGCGGAAAAATGTTTCATCGTTTGTCATCGAAATCGTTATCTCGATAGTGAACTTTTGACAAGGTAAGAGTAGTTTGATCGAAGTTGGGACATACTTGTTGGGGAGCTTATTTTTTCTGCCTTTTTCTAAGGTTGAGCGGAGAAATGTAAACTTTGGAAGAATGAAAGAACTGAAGCCAAGCAAAATCATAAATCACTATTAAGTTGACGTGCTCGAGTAGATTTATATTTGGGAAAAATTATAAAATATGGTTGTAAGTATTTATTTTTCTACAGGGTTAAAATAATAACAAATATATATTTATTTACCATCAGATATACCCACTGCTGCTCCTTATTTGAAATACGTCGAAACTCTAAAAACATTTCTATTGCTTTACAAAAAATTACAATAAAACATTAAATTATATTCCCTTTATAAGAAATGGAAAGTATAAGCGGTGAAAAATTTGAATAAAACATCATGGTTTTGTTTGTAAATCAATAATTACAATGTTATTTTACTTTATTTTTTATCCAATAATATGAATGTTTAAATTTTTTGATTGACTATTTTTCAACGTATACAATTTTCATAATTATTATTGTGTTACAACAGTAACATTAGTTATATACTATTTTTAACACTTTACAACATAGCTGAAAAGTGTTTATGTCTTTGATCATTCTGTCTGTCTGTCCGTTAGCACGATAACTGCCGTAAAAATGACTTTATGAAAATGAAATTTTAGTATGTTTTTCAGACGGTGTGTGGAACCTATGGGAATATAAACAAATAATATCACCCAATTAGTTTTTTATTGAACCCGGATTGAAACAATGAAATACATTGAACCCTATGGGACCTAATTTTTCAAACATTTTTTAAGAAAATTTAAAATTCAACAAAATGCTTCGAAATTTTTAGGAAATATTCACATTATCCCATAAAATATATAAAAAAAATTCAGTAAAATATATTAAGTAGTTTTTTAATTAAAAATTATTTAATATAGGGAAAAAAACAAATTCAATTAAATTGACTTTTGGAATACCCTCCAGAAAGAAAAAGAGATATATTATATAATAAATATCTTTCCAAGAGTGTTAACATTTTGTATATGAGAGAGGCATCACATTTTAAAATAAATTTGGTAGATAACAATTTTCAAATTTTTTTTAATTTTAAATAACTCTTCGTGATATACTTATTTGATGGCATTTGTAATGCACTTTCCTAAGTCCTAAAGAGTTAAAATTTGGTACATATCTTAAATTTGTCGAGCATTTTATTGTACAAAAATTTGGTGGATCTTTAAATAAAGATCATACATTTTTTTTTTCGAAATGGTCTGCAAATAATCCCCGTTCACTTCTATATATCATTGTTATATTATTGTTAAAAATTCTGATGTGGGCAGCACATGTCTTTCCCTGCAGACTCATATTCACGTTGTCTTTATTTCTTCAATAATAATTTGAATTTATCTGCACAAAATAACAGCCATAAGTATTTTAAATGACTTTGAATTTGCACGTTAAACTTAAATTTGGTTCTCATTTGATAGCTGGACTTATTGTCAAAGGTGGCGTACTTCTATAAATCATTGTTGTAATATTATTAAAAATTCTGATGTGGGCAGCACATGACTTTCTCTGCAGACTCATATCACGTGATCCACTTCAAAATGAAATATGGCATCCATCTTGTCCCAAAATCGTGATTTTTAAAGCTCTTTTTAATTTACATTGAGTGTTGTATCCGTCCTAAAACCGCTTAATTTTAGCTTAAATTCTGTTCATCTACATACTGAAACAACGCAATTACAATATATTTGAGTTTAAATCATCATCCAAATTTGATTATTTCTACAACGAAGTCTATTTTTCACTGATGTAAAATGTAAATAGCAAATTTGTAGAATGAGTTGTATAAGAATTGCTGTATTTCTTTAACGCAAAATCATTTAGCTCATGGAGTTTGCATAGCTGATATGAATGAAATATTCATTGATTTTACAGAGAGAAGGACAATTTTTTTCGATGAAGTTTCAAGTATAGAGTTTGATTACTTGTAGCTCCATGGTCTTAATTTTTGAATAAAATAAATTGTTATAGTATTGTGATGAATGAAATGAATGGGAAAATGTTATGAATAAAATGCTGCTTTTATAGAGAAAGCCAGGCGTGTTATTTTTTCTATGATGTCATTTGAATGCATTTCAGTTGTTTTCGATGATGTTTTCAAATATAATAAATTATCGTAGTATTATGATAATTTTAAAAGTATTACCGAGGAATGTATTGCATTTTAGAGATGTTTAAACCAGGCAATTTATATTTCAATGCCGTTATTTGAATGAAGTTCATTTTTTTCGATGAAGGTTTAAGTTTTCAAATATAATAAATTAATATAGTATTGTGATAAGTTTTAAAATATTACCGAGGAATGTATTGCATTTTAGAGATGTTTAAATAAAATTGCATTGAAGTTGGAAAATGTTTCATAATTAATGCTTTAAGCATGATTGATAATTCTTGTTAAATTATATAAATAGTTTTTCATTAATCAGCAATAAGTTAAAATACTTATACATGTTCCAATGGTCGTATCAGACAATTTCAGTTAAAATCTCGATTTAAACATTAATAGAAATTACATTCTTGAGTAAAGTTAGGTTAATAATCGTATGAATTTAATGTCAAAATAGTTATGTTTAATAAGGATACAACTTTAGATGAAGTACACATATTCAGAACAATATATATCGGTTTTGATAGTTTTGTATATTTATCTACTATTTTAATAATCGTTATAATCAATGTTAAACGCAAAATCCGGAACATATACTTATTTGGACTGTACAATATATATCTAAAACATATAAAACTTTAATTTAAAGAGACATCAGTCTTTATTCGCTTATCTTAATTTCATAAGTATTTGATGTACTAAAACATTGCCTTTAATACGAAATATGTTTATGCAAAAACAAATTGAAAGACACTTAATTTTTATTATGTTAACCTAGTTTCCTAATGTATATCTTTCCAGTGTAAATTAATTAATTGGGGGTTCGTTTTATGTGAAAATATATTATTTTTGTCAATCCTTTTTAATTTATTATAATTGCAAGTTGCACTTGAAAAATTTTTAAAAAGATATTTTGAGTGTAAATATAAAATCCGATATAAAGAAGTATAATATTTATATTACAAGAAGCAGAACTTCAACAACTTATTCTTTTAAAGTTCACATTTTTAAAGTGCAACAATCCAATGAGACATACTTCCAAAACAAAAATTGATTAACACCTTACATCTTTATGGTCTTAAATACAAAAGTTCTAAACAAGGTATATAATTTAACGAATACGAAACAACTACAATTACTACTCATCGAATCGATCATAGTCACACAGGAAATAGCATAAATCTAGCTCTAATAGCATGTGTTACTCAACTGTTCCGCTTTAAAAATTCGGACGACTTTTTAGTTTAAGAATGAAAAAACTAAAAAAAAAACAAAGTTCGCAGCTTTCATAGCACATATGACTGATTATAGCGACTCACGCAAAAGCTTTATGCGCTGCAGCTTAAATATCGGTCAGCTAAACTGTACGTCTCAATTCAGCAAGTCAGAAGGGATAAAATTAATTACTTCCTAAGAAACTATAGATTTAAGTCTTGCATCGAAGTATAAATAGGGAAAGTTGAATGATTTTAAACATTTATCTTGTTAGAGGAAATCAATATGTGAAGCATATTTTACTTTGTGTCGTCACAAAATTTATAATATTTCTTCTTTAAAGTATTTTCCTCTTTTGACGTGAAATCTCTTAGGGCGCAAGATAGAGTATATCTTGAAAGAAATATGACTTAGATGTAACGGAAGTATGGAAGGATAGTGACATCATATTGTTTGCCATACGTTCGCCAACCACCGTAACTCGCTTCGCAAGTCGAGAGACTTCGCTTCTGTCACTTGCTATGCAGGCGAAATACGCCCGTTGGCGACTGTTACTTATTAAATGACATTCAACAGCCGTGGAACTTGCTTCACGAGCTATTTTAATCTCGCCACCTCACACGACCTCCTTCGTGTCCTGTGCTTGCTGCCGCTTTAACTCCGTGCTCGCTACGCTTACCAACACCCGCGACTCGCTTCGCTGGTCGCTAGGCTTCACCTCCTATTCCCTGACGCTTACTGAGCTCGCTTCGGGTGCACTTTGGTGCCACCTGCTACGCAGGCCAAACACAGAGTGTGTTCACACATTTTTGGAAAGATTTTAAATTTTTCTATGCATTAAATTTAAATAAAATAAAAATCTGACTGGCATCAAATCGGAATAGGGTTTAATTATCGTCTGCATCATCAAAAATATTATTTTCTTTAAAATGTCGCTGTAAAATAAATAATGGATCGAAGGCTATATTTTTCGCTAATAAAAGGTAGGAGAAATACTCTTATTAAATTATAATACTCTTATTCGATTACTAAAAAAAGATGTGAAAAGCATGGTTTTAATATTTCTACACGTAAATTAAGTGACATAATTAATAAAAAAAGAAAGAAACGTCAAAGTTTACATTTGACTGGGGAAAAAGATAAAAAATACATATTCAACAAAGGTTGGTTCAGAGAAAACAATGAAAGTTTTGCTAAAGGTTTTATGGTTATTGCTGGATTCTCTAATAATGGAGAACTTAAAATAAGTAGAAAACAATGTCAAAATTTACTCTGATTACTACCAGGAATATATTTTAACACCTGTTTTTTAGAAAAAAGACATTCCACCACTTTACATAAACAATCTTCACTGGGCTAATTTCCATCAGGATAAGGCTACCAGCCTACTTCTAAATCTACTGCTATAGTTTTTGAAAAAATGAGAAATGAAGCGGAATTGAGGCTATTCCATTTAAATGCATCCCCACCCAAGTCCCCCGGCGTGTCTTCTATGGATTACTGTGCATTAGGACATTTAAAACAAGCGGTGGACTTTATATGTGGTCCCCAAAACATTGGATGGACTGTGGAAGATTGTGGTGGAGGAGTGGAACAAAATTAACCTTGATATTTTAAGAAGAGCTATTTTATCTTGGAAATCAAGATGTAATATGCTAGTTCAATAAAATGGCTATCAGATCGAACATATTAGAAAATAAAATTCTTATCTTTGTATATATATATTTTTTTCAAAATCGTTATAAAAATGTGCGAACACCCTCTGAATATGACCGTTGGGCTCCACCCCTTATCCGCTATGCTCGCTGAGCTCGCTTCGCGAGCACTTCAGAGCCACCTGCTACGTATGTGTAATATACCCGTTGGTCTCCGCCCTGTCTCGCGACGCTCTCCAGTACTGAAACTCGTAAAACACCAAGATTCAATCCTCCATTCCTGACAAAGGAGCTCACCAAAGGAGTTATGCACTCTTTGGTATTTCGTCCCCCCCCCCCGCTTTTATTATCTGACGCTCACCTTAACTCATTTTACGAATAATTTCATCAAGCTCCCAGCTCGCTACACTCGCCAACACTAAAACTCGTTTCGTGAGTTGGGAGGCTTCGTCTCCTACTTCCTGTTGCTCGCTGAGCTTGCATAGCAATCTATGTCCTGCCACTTGTTTTTAAGAACGGTTGCTTAGTGTATTACGAACAAATGGCAAAATCTCATAACTGTATATTTTGCGTTTGTTCGTATTACAGTGACAAAATATCGTGTCAAGCATTCGGTATAGGGGGCTTTACAACAATGAAACATGCAATTGTTGTGGAATATAACAATTAAATTGTATTGTTCGTGACACCAATAGTTTCAAATCTTCTAGGAGAAAATTTTGCATAAAAAATTGAATAATTTATTAACTAAATCGAAATTAACCAAAAGGGCTTCGTCCTGCAAAATTCAATTATGTAGGCACATGCCACCAAAAATTCGAGTTATTTCTATTGCTAGCCTGTCCAGGACGCGAACTCGCAGCTCAAAAACTCTTTGACATTAGCATTAAATATTTCCTAAATTACATTTTAAATAAAAAACAGTGTATTCCCCTAATATTTCTTTACAAATGTATCAACTTTCATATATGTGCATGCTATAAATTTTAGCTTGCGTGACATAGAAACTTGAGAAACGCGAAATTTGTCAAACAGTGGCGACAGTGGCAGCTACTTCTTTTAACAGGAAAATTTCATAAGAAGTCAGTAGATGGGGTATAATTAAATTGGTGTCAAAACAAAATATTCTGCCTTATAAGCATTTTCCGCTTCAAGAACTTGGATTTTTTTTGTTTTATCCTTATAAATGCATTTAAAAGTGAAATAAGAGAAATATTTATTTGTTAATTTTTTTTGGAGGATATAAATAAGCGCGCAAATAATTACGTTATTGTAATGGTGGCTAAATTAAAAAGAAAGTCCGAAACGGATTAATAACTTAGGTGTGCAAAAAGCATACATATTCGATTATATAAACAGGATTTGGCATTCAGGTTGTTCCATGTTTTTATTTTAATGTACATTCTGTAATTAGCAGATTTTCTTTTTTCAACAAAAGAAAGCTTTTTCCGTTGCATAATAATGGAAGATTAATGACAAATAGAATCGATAATTTTTTTTTTCTGTCAGCCAGGTACATGGCTAATTTAAAATCCCATTTATTTTTTAAAAGAAAAATTTGCTAACAGACTTTATGGATAATTTCCGCATCAATTATGGATAAAAATACAATAAAAATAATTTAAAGTTAATAAAATGATAATTCTGAACAATAGAATATATAGAATACACGTTGCTTTCTCTGTCGTACATGTGTGAGTAATTCTGCTTATGTTAATTATTTCACTTTTGAAAACATTAGTTGAAAGAAACATCTAGTTTAATCATTTCTAATATGATATGAAACCCATAAATTAAATTATGCCTCTAAAATGTTTCGTATAAAGCATGTTGTATTCACTTCATGTATTCATTTATTAACACTTTACAACATAGTTGAAAGTGTTTATGACTTTGTTCATTCTGTCTGTCTGTCTGTCCGTTAGCACAATAACTGCCGCAAAAATGGCTTTATCAAAATGAAATTGTAATATGTTTTTCAGACGTTCTGTGGGACCAATGGGAATATAAATGAATAATATCACCCAATTAGTTTTTTATTGAACCCGGATTGAAAAAATGAAATACATTAAATCCTATGGGACCTAATATTTCAAACATTTTTTAAGCAAATTTAAATTTCACAAATTGCTTCGAAAATTTTAGAAAATATTCAAATTATCCCATAAAATATATAAAAAGAATTTCAGTAGTAAAATATGTTGGTTATTTTTTTAAATAAAAATTATTTAATATAAGGAGAAAAACAAAAACAAATTCAATTAAATTATGACTCTCGCTATAGCCTCCAGAAAGAAAAAAAACATATATTATATAATAAACATCTTTCCAAGAGTTTAGTTATTTTATATATGAAAAAAGGTTTCACATTTTAAAATAAATATGGTAGATAACATTTTTTTGAATTTTTAAATAAACTAAATTATTATTGCATTGTGTTGAACGATTGGAGAAATGATTATGAATGAAATGCTGCTTTTATATATAGGCGATTTATATTTCGATGACGTCATTTGAATAAAGTTCATTTATTTTCGATGAAGTTTTCCAATATAATAAATTATTGTAGTGTTATGATAATTTTAAAAATATTACCGATGAATGCATCGCATTTGAGAGATGTTTGTATAAAATTTTATTGAAGTTGGAAAGTGTTTCATAATCAATGCTTTATGCATTATTGATCTTTCTTGTATGCTAAAGAATTATTTAGGTATAAACTACGCTTGTTACTTAATTATATGAAATTCGACAAAATATCTGATGCTTGTAATTTACTTTCTCTGCAAATTAATATATTCTGATACTGCAGAAAAAGCCAACACACTTGATATCTATCTTACTAACTTTCGCTAATCGTTATATATTTTGCTACTTATTGAAATAATCATGTGATTTTTATGTGTGCAATTTACATGACTATGTCTAAAAATATCGCCGTCTGTGTGAAAATGTAAGATTCTAATATCTCGAGAAAGATTCTTGATAGCTACAAACACGAATTGTTATTTATTTCTGGCTCAAATGCTTACAAACCATTCACTAATCTTATAATAATGAATGTAGTTCTTTTTTATTTTCCTTGCAATACATGGTAATGTATAGAGAAAGCATTGGAATCATACCGAAAATCACAATTCGAGTTTTCGACGGATCTACACGTTTCGAGACCAATAGAATACTAAAAAACTACTTTTAGCGTGACGTATGTGTGTGTATCAGTCTGTGTGTCAGTATGTGTGTCTGCCGGTATGTCTGTCTGTTTGTGTGCCTGTCCAATGTATGTATCCACTTTAACTCAAAAACTAATGAATTGAATTTCATGAAATTTGGTAGCTAAGTTACTTGAATGTGACCCTGGTGCTGATTGATTTTTGGTATGATTCGTAAAAAAAACCCTCCTTTTTTGCGAAATGGCCTGTAAAAATTTCATTTATCTGCTCTAGGTAACATAGTAATTGACCAAATTTCACAAAATTCGTTAAATAAGTTACTTGTTGGATACTTTAGTGCTGATTAGAATTTGGTATGATTCGGAAAAGAAGAACCAGCCCTTTTTTACCAAATGCTCCGCAAAAATTTAATTTATCCACTCTAGCTAAAATACTAATTGACCAAATTTCACAAAATTTGGTAGATAAGTTATTTATGGGATACTCTGGTGCTGATTAGAATTTGGTACGATTCGGAAAAGATCAACCTGCCTTTTTTTACGAAATGGTTCGCCAAAATCGCCAAACTCAAAAAAAAAAACTAAGTAGTGTATGCTCAAATGTATCAATTAAATTCTTGTTTTATACGCAATTTTTGAAGAGGAAAATAATATAGCACATCCCATTATATTTTAAGACTAACCATTCTCAAGATATTTCAGATGTCTTGCATTTTTGTTACGCCGTTTCCGAAAAAAGTCCAATTAACAAATAAAAACAAAAATTGAATTAAAAATGCAAACTTAGTGTTATTTGGTTTAATTAAATGCAATCTAATGAATTATTAAAGAAATAAAGAAAATATGAATTTGAGTCTGCAGGGAAAGTCATGTGCTACCCACATCATATTTTTTGTAATTGTATTTGAATTTGAATGAAATGCCTTCTATGAACAGTAAAGTTTTCCTCTCTGTACTTTTCACTCATGAAGTTAATAAACATAGTAATAGATCTTCATCTCAATCATCTTTATTGCTTAATGTTTTGTAAAGCTGATAATCTTTGCTTTTTTTTTTACAGATTTGTTTTTATCGGATATCAATCATTTTGGTAAATTTTAAATACGGCACTTATGAATTTTCGAATTAAGATTTCTTAAAATATGCGAATTTTGATTTATATAACTTTTCAATTTTATAGATTACTGCAGGATACTTAGTATGCCGAATTTAAACTTTGTATCTTAAGCGTATTTTCTGTAGAATTTTTATTAAAATCAACCTATTTTAGAAAAATACTGCAAAAACTGTTAAATACAACATTTGAGAGATTCTTAATACTCATTACACTTGCTTTATTAAAATTTAATTACTGAGAAATATTTGTATTTTTCCTTAAGAGCATTGCTGGGTTGCTCAACATGACGAATATCAAACTTCCAATTTTATTAAAACAGAATAATTGTTAAATGACAGCAATAGAACATGTCTGAAAACATAAGTTTTCTTCAAGTTAATAATTACAAAAGCAATAAATGCAAATTTGGATGTCAAGCGGCGAAACACAAAACAGTTCAAGACATTACACAATAAGTTAAAAATGTAAACATTAGGTAATGTATTTTATCATATCAACTTGTTCAATGTGCACAGGAACATTGAAATTTCTCATGTTTTAATTTACTTAAAGTTAAATGTCAATTGTATCGTAGCGTATGTACTTGATAAACGAACCGTTTAAGGATATAACAGAAATGATATGGAATAACAGGATATAAATTAATATGAATATAAAATGATATGATAGATTAACTTTCCATAATATAACTGAAATTAGAACTTTGAATTAAAAAATTCAATATAAAATACCTGAAAATAAATGAAAACATCTATTAATGTAGAAAGCAATTAAGCATTTATATACTGTAAAATATTTTCACTTTCACAAAATGAAAAACACTATAATTGATTTAAATTGAAATAAAAAACTTCATTAATAATTCCGGCTTAAGTCCAAAGCATTAACACTTTTATGTATCGAAGAAGAAATTTATTTAGAGAGAAGCATTGTCATTTTGACATATGAAATATCTTACATATTTTAGCAATCAAACGGTATTTTTTAAATGAACAATAACAGACTATTAAATATAATGAGGCTAAATTTTACTTTCTTTAAAAACTAATTTATGTTCTGTAGTATAAAAATTTCCAAGTTTATATGCGTCACAAACGCTTGATAAATAATTGTAATTAATTACTTTAACTGCATTTTCAAGTAAGAATGTTAGAGACACAGTAATTAAATATACTCCTATGAAATCAAGATGCATTTTTAATGAAGTGTATTATTCATTTAAAAATATCGCCATGTTAATTTGTGCCATTAAGTTCCCTAATTGGTATTGTTTATTTAATTATGAATAATAGTAGTTAAATAGATAAATGTCATTATATTTATTAGAAAAAACTCTCGAAATTTTCATTATGCGCTATTAAAATAATAAATATTTATTTACATCGGAAGTTGGATATATGATAACTTTATTATTCATAACTAATTTTTACGTTTTTTTTTTAATAGGCGAAGATTATTTGCGTTTAAAACAACATTATGTTCTATTAAAACAACAAATATTTACTTACATCGAAAGATGGATATATAACTTTATTATTCATATATAACTTTTAATGGTTTTTTTTTATTAGGTGAAGATTATTTGGGTTTAAAATTTAACAAACAAGTCTTTGATACCTTACCACATAAATTCTACTGGACGTAATACGTGGTATATATAGCACATACAAAATGATATATAATCGGTGTGCAGGTATGGACATTTGTATTTTATAGTCATTAAACGTTTCTTGCCCAAAAAATTATTTATTGTGATTCCTACTTGTTAGGTAATGCTCTACGACTTTACAATTGATGTTTCTTCTATTTCATTTTCTATCCTAATTGGTTATTCTAAATTTTAAATGCTGGTCTAAAACTTTAATTAATCTGCTGGGGCGCTTCAATCACTTTTATTCCGTCACATATAGTCACTTCCCTCACAGCAAAGATCGTCACATGCGTGACAGTGACGTTGTAGTCACGTGGCACAAGGGTCACAATGTGACATCATATTTGTGACAGTGACGTTGTAGTCACGTGGCACCTGGGTCACAATGTGACACCATATTTGTGACTTCTATGCAACGTTACGTATTAATAACTTTGTAACTTCATTGTGAATATATTCTGTGACATTTCCACAATTAAATTAATACGTAACAGTGTGCCGACATTACAATGGCAATTACAATGTGCCGTCACAAGTTAATATGCAACGTCACAAACGACAATGGAAAGGACCAAAATGACTTCGATGTGACCTTAATATGACATTTCCAAAACGTACTGCGACGTCCTGTGATGTCCCACAGTCACAGTGTGATGTAAATCTTACGTCACTGTGAAAAAAAATGTTCTTAGGGTTTAGACCTAACATATTCACATGTACCGTCGCTTAAAAAGTCATTGGGGTACTTAGGAACTTTCCAAGGAACCCTGTATATCGATCAACATTCAACCACGACCTAAATTTAGACACGACCCCTCACGTATGAGTATTTCCAATCAAAAGAGGATTTCGTGTGGCAGCTTGTTTAATTTTCTCTCATGTCATTAGATATGAAGTCAAGTGGAAGGAATGGAGTCAAACTCCTCCGCGCCTAAAATGTACGGATTCCGCAATATCGGTTGTCATTTCATTTCGTTCCTGCAAGCTAAGATTTGGGGTGGGATTTGCAATATGATATTCTGTAGTTCTCATATTCTTTATGTCAGCTTCCCAGGGTAAAGTAAACATTTTACTCACTTGCATTGCAATTTAACATTGACTAAAGCATAGGAGATCAAACTCCTGGATTTGCGTGGATACATTTTATGTGACGGTATGTGATCTGAATATTATGTAATTGCATGGCAATTAAAATTTGTTTTCGAATAAACTGAAAAATATTAATTGGAGTGAGGCTCAACTCGACCTGCTCATACAGAATCTATTCTAAAGTACTTTGAGTGAAGTTTTTCGCGAATTTTGCAAAAAAAAAATTGTAAAATATCTATTCTTGGTCCAAGTAGTCATAATTCTGGTACATAACCCTTCATTTTAAAGGGCTTGAAAAATATTTTGATTGATATCAAGTTTAACAATGTACCTCTTCTGGAGGAAATTTCCCCTTGAGGCCCCTTGTTATTATACTATTTATAAATGCTATGACCGGGGATCCATGAGTTCTATTCTCTAGGGTGAGCTCTCTTGGGCTGGGTTTATAATTTCCGACATATAAATGCTGACTCTGTCATGATTTTGATCCAGGAAGTTCAATAACTTCGAGTAAAGAGTAACTGGTATTTTGTTTTAAGTGGAAGATTATTATTCAATTGAACAGCAATTATCTTGGTACTTAAACACTGATTAGAAATTATATTTTTTCTGCGATAATAGGACAAGAAATATTGTGTAGTTTACGATGATCAATATAGTTTGGTTTATGAACTTTTCCCTTACTTTTATACCAATTCTGCAAAAAACGTCCTTGGCCAGAGTTTAACTATCCCCACATAATGAAATGAAATTACTTCTTTTACAGCGAATTAATCATGTAAAAAATCATCATATCTCAATTTCAAATTTTTGAGGCTGCAATTACCCAGATTCTGCTAATGATGGTGACAAAAAATGTGTCACGCCGTTGTATTTTGAATACATTTTAATAGTTTCGATTTTGAATCTTATCAGTCCAATTTCCCCTGGTTTGCCATATAAATGTACAACTTTACAAATTTGAACAACACAAAACAAATTTGAAGTTTATTGTGCAGTCTGTTTTGGTTCCACAGTAGGATAGTACATGCTTCTTGGAGATAACCGGAGTAGTTAGAAAATTTAAATGTTGGTTATCGTTTCATTTCATAGTACATACTCATTCTCTGATTTCTATTAACACTTTACAACATAGTTGAAAAGTGTTTATGACTTTGTTCATTCTGTTTGTCTGTCTGTCTGTTAGCACGATACCTGCCGTAAAAATGACTTTATCAAAATGAAATTTTAGTATGTTATTCAGACGGTCTGTCGGACCTATGGGAGTATAAATGAATGATGCCACCCAATTAGTTTTGGATTCAACCTGGGTTAAAAAAATAAAATACATTGAACCTTATGCGACTTAATTTTTCAAACGTTTTTATGCGGATTTAAAATTCACAAATTTCTTCGAAAGTTTAAGGAAATATTCAAATAATTCCAAACAATATATAAAAAAATTCAGCAAAATATATTCAGTAGTTTTTTTAAATAAGAATTAAAATAATAATTACATCCTTTATATGAAGAGATCACGTGAACACTATATGAAGAGATCACGTGACCCACTTCAAAATAATATATGGCATCCATCTTGTGTCAAAATCGTGATTTTTAAAGTTCTTTTTAATTCATATTTATTGCTGTATCCGTCCTAAAATCGTTTTACTTTTGCTTAAATACTGTATATCTTCATCCTGAAACAACGCAATTACAATATAGTTGAGTTTAAATGATCATCCAATTTTGATTATTTCTACAACGAAGCCTACTTTTCATGTATGGAAAATGTAAACAGCAAACTATGTAGAATGAGTTTCTAAGAATTGCTGCATTTCTTTAACGCAAAATTATTTAGCCCATGAAGTCTGCAGTATAGCTGATATGAATGAAACAATCATTGATTTTACAGAGAAGAAAACGATATTTTGATGAAGTTTTGTGCATAGAGTTAAATTGCTTGGACCTGCATGATTTTAAGTTTCAAATAAAAAAAATTATTATAATATTGTGATGAATGGAGTGCATGGAAAAATGTTTATGAATGAAATGCTGCTATTATTTAAAGAGCCAGCCGATTTATATTTCGATGACGTCATTTGAAAAAGTTCATTTGTCTTCGATGAAGTTTTCAAATATAATAAAATATTGTAGTATTATAATTTTAAACATATTACCGAGGAATGTATCGCATTTTAGAGATGTTTAAACTAGGCAATTTATATTTTAATGCCGTCATTTGAATGAAGTTCATTTTTTTCGATGAAGTTTTAAGTTTTTGAATATAATAAATTAATGTAGTATTGTGATAATTTTAAACATAATACCGAGGAATGTATCGCATTTTAGAGATGTTTAAATAAAATTGTATTGAAGTTGGAAAATGTTTCATAATCAATGCTTTATTCATGATTGATCTTCCTTCTTTAAATTTACCAGGTTATCCCATCATGGACGCGTAATAAAAAACTACACGTATTTTTTAGAAAAGCTTAAATTTACCATATTTTTTTCGTGCTATATTTTAGTACGTTAGATTTATAACCTTACCATTCCTGTCCATCATTGGAACGTATTGGTTTCTCAATAATAACTCGAGAACTGAGGCAGCTAAAAAGCTCAAATTTGACCCTTTCCAGCTCTACGTCCTAGGATGAGTCGGACGGTCTAGGTCTTCAACATCATGTCCTTTCCTCGTATATATTTAGTTTTTGAATTTTGAAATTTCACGACCCAGTCATTTCTAAGCCCGCCATAGGAAGGCACGCGAATTTAGGGAATAACTCAAGAAATAGAGTAGCTAGAAATCTTAAACTCGGCATATCGCTGTCTGTCGTGGTATATATATGAGTTGTTCGGATGTTGAATCTTACCGGTCTAGCCCGTCTTGTGCAAGATAAAAGGTTTCACACGTAGTTCCAATATGCACTAAAAATTAGAAAACAAGCATGGGAAACAAAACAAGATTTAGGATCCCCACTTTTATTTTAAAATGCCGTAAACCAAAAAATAAGATATCATATATATCTTCCATAATAAAAATATTTAGGTCCAAAATATTTTTATTAAAACTAGTATTTCTTTGTAAATCAGTGTACTCCAAATTATTACCATTAAATGTAAGGAATCATTGATTAAATATATGGGATCCTTATCAGCGTCGAATGTATTAAATCAATGATGCTATACATTTAGTGGTGATATTTTTAAGTAAATATATTTAAATAGAAAAAAAAACTCTAGTCATTCACTTTCATTGTGTGATCTGGGTATGAGAAATATATTTTCGGTTAAGTGCATTTTCAAATTAAAGTGTCACTCGTCAAACGTGTTTTCTTGTTGTTAGTTAATTTATGAAATGTTTAAAGTCCTAAGATTAAGTTATTCACAGTATTAACGTAAAAGGGACACATCAGGCATATAATGTTTCATCTAGCCTCTTTCTAACTTGCCTACAGAAATTTTCTTCACCAATACTTTATAAATTAAAGCACTTATGTAAACTTCAATTAGAGACACAGCACGTGATGTTTACTTTAAATTGCACATATCGAATCCCACAAACCATAAAACAATTTTGCCTATGCCGGTTAAAGTTTCTACTGCAGGAATTTAAAATATCTTCACATCTACTCAAACATGATAATGAATCCATTAGCACATTTATCGTGTTTTAACGGATATTACTCACATCTTCACTTTTCGCAACACTATGTAAAAGCTTACAAATCAACCGCATTCCGCTTATAAACCACGGAGTATTTTCCATATCGGATTTCATCTAATTATATACTCAGAAAGACTTGTCAAATGTTGACAATACTGTATAGAGTTTGTAATAAATACATCGCTAATGAATATTCGAGATATTTTATGAATTACTTAATTTAAAATATACAACTTCGGAAATAATATATATAACATGCACTAAATTATCTGAGTGTTTAATTGAGTTATTGGATGGCGTATCGAAATCATTGAGTACTTTCGCTATAGTTAGAATTTTTTTTAATTTTATCTAAATTGGATATTATTTATTTCCATATTGGATTTTACCGAATCATATATACTGAAAAACTTCTCAAATGTTGACAATACTGTACAGCGTTACATAATAAATGCATCGCTAATGAATTTTCGATATATTGTATAAATCACTTAAGTCAAAACATGCAGATTGGGAAATAATATATCTTTACAATATGCACTGAACTATCTGAATAACCGATTAATTGATTGTATTACGTATTTGAAATTATTAAGCACTTTCGCTATAACTAGAATCTTCTGATCTGACTTAGCTTTAAATTAAAAAATATAATATTTTGGAAATTCGCATTAGTGTGAACGATATGATATAAATATATTTTAAAAAGGCATAACATATATTAACATCGAAATCTTAAAATCGAAAGTTTTGAAATAATACTTTACACAATTCTCTATAGCATGGGGAAGTAACTAGTTTACTCGTTGCATCAGAGTCTACATTACTTCATTTTTTTAAAATCCAGTGCGTCTGACCAACCCGAAGGTGAAAGGTATCTTTTCGGACTGGAAAAAGCTCCATCCAGTATAGATCGGAGCCCGTTTTGGATATACATGACACCAACATTTGGATATACATAAAACTAACCTTCAGAAAGCTTTTCCAGGCCTACAGATTTACCAAGTCCCTACACTGCGTAGAGACGCATACAGAGTATATATATATATATATATATATATATATATATATATATATATATATATATATTATTTTCTTGTGTCATTTATAATAAATATGTATATAGGAGAGATAATAATGCATACTGTAAATTAATTATTCAGAACGTATGTACATATGTTTTTACTTACTTTCAGCTAAAAACGGCAGCACAGTTATTTAGCTTCTTTTACATTTAATTTCAGACTTACATATTTACAGGGACTGTATCAATCTGCAACTTTTATTCCCCTGTGCATGTTTAGCAGCAGATATCATAATTTATTCTCATTCAAATTGAAATTTTATTTTCCTCGAATTTTTACGTGCCTGCTTTCTGTCGCAAAACAATTTAGTTACTGGAGGGCCTCTTGTTAGTCTTAGTAAAAATATAAAAAATCTGAACATATTTCAGAGAAGTTTTTAAATTGTTGCTTATGGAAATGCAGAAAGTAAGATGTGGTTTAAGCCACCTGTTACAAATGTACTTTTTGAATACAAATTGCATGCTGAAAGAGTCTTGAATATCAAATAGATGTGAGGAGACGGTTTGCCTTTCAATATCTTCATATATATTTTCATACGGCAAAAATGCTCATGTTCTTGCTTTAGTTAAAGAGCTCTAAAAATCGTTCTGTGCGCAGACTCATATTATTGGTGCATTTTCGGTACTATGGACATAAAAATAAATGCATATAAATATAATTAATAATATTTTTTATACATTTATTACTCTTAATAAAAGTTTTAACAAATATAATATTCTCTATAAATATAATAGTATTTCAAATGCATTAAATAAATATATATACTTTAAAAGTAAATAAAATTTTTCGTTTTAAGTATTTCAGATTTTGATGTATTTATTAATTTTAAAAGTTTGGTTTTTAAAAAGCACTAGTTTTTTTTCAAGCAAGAATATTTCGGTAAAACAGGGAACGTATTGGAATTGTGTCGAAAATCGGAACTCAAATTTTCAACGCATCTAGACGAAATGATGATAAGATACACTCACGGACAATGAGAGTTGCGCACCAAGAAGGAAGCATAGGATGGACCTGAAATTTTATTGAAGGAAAGATGCAGATAAATGATATACATGATCACAGAAAAAAGGGCAGCAGAACACGTACAGAGGGAGCTGTTGTACACAGACCGGTCATCATCAATGGCGCGTAGCACCTCCTCGTGCTGCAATGAAGCAGCAATACGGTCCGGCATGGTGTCGATCAGATGTCTGATGTCCTGCCGCAGTCCACACCTATTGCACGCTGAGTCCACACCTATTGCACGTTACGGTCTAAATCCCGAAGTATTGCGGCAACGAGGCAGCTGGCGTTTCAACTGGTCCCATACATGCTCGATACGGGACAGGTCTGGGGAGCGGGCAGGCCATGGAAATGTCTGGACGTAACTCAGGCAGGCCTGGGCGACCCGACCGTGTGCAGTCGGGCATTATCCTGCTGGAATTGCGCACCTGGAATCCCAGCAACGAATACGAGAACATGGGGCCGTATTCTCATACATGTACCGCCGGCCGATCAATGGTTCAGGTATCACTTTTTGAGCGGATCCGCTGTCGTAGGCTATGGTTCCCCAACTCATGATGCCTGCAGTGGAGCTGGTGGGGCGCTCGATAACAAGGTTGGGATTGTGGCGTTGTGCAGGGAATCTACACACACGGATACGCTGATCATTGGTCCCCAAAACGAAGTGGCACTCATCGTTAAACACCACACGTCGGTAATCTGTGGCGTTCCACTTTGCTCTAGACCGGCACCACTGCAACCGGAGCCGTCGATGATATGGCGTCTAGATATTGTTCGTGGGCACACAGGAGCCGTTACGTGTGTCTGTATCACTGATCGGGTAGCCGTTGGTTTTGCGTGCCTGCCACACGATCATTCAGTCATCTCTACTCATGACATGGATGGTCCGTCCAGAGCCAGTCCTCGTGTCTGGGTGGCGTCCCGTGACCAGTGCTCCCAACACTGTCGGACAGTATAGTCCAAACGATCCACTTGACGGGCTGTCCGATGCGTTGATCATCCTGCGGTTTTCAACCAGATGATCAGCCCTCTCTCAAAGTCCGTCAGTTGCGTATAACGACGTTTCTGGCATCTATCAACCATTATTTTCACTCCATACTCGTCCTTGCGTCAGCCACAGCTTCTCGCATTAATGGGGCGTCGACTACACGCCGGTTTATGAGGCCGCTGGCTCATGCTTACAGCTCCACTCACGGGTGTACGGTCATGCTCAATCACACCAGACTGGGATCATTTGCATACCAGACCGCCCTCTAGCTATTTACATCATTTCGCGATTGTACAATGTTTTCTTCTTGGTGTGCAACTTTCATTGTCCGTGAGTGTATATGCACGAGTTGTATTTTGCAGCAACGCATGATAATATATAATTGTCTGAAGTGTAGACTTATTCTTATATTTTTACCTTGTGACTTGGAAAGCTGAATCTTTGCACACTTACAGTATATACTACCGTGTAGAACCTGATAGAACCGGATTTTCGATTTACCACCCTTCTGGGATAGAGGAATGTAAACTATCGAAAGGTCTTTCTAGGCCCTTTAGAAGACTCCTGGAGGCTTAGAATATTGAATCCTTGCGCACTTAAGGTTTCAACCATTAGACAGAACATGTAATGGTCAGCTGTTTTCATCGTCCTCCAAAAGGCGGATGTTACGGGGTGTATTTTCAAGCATTTGCTGACTTTTCAGCCAAAGAAACATCCCTCTGGTATCTTAGAAGGCAGAATGTTTGCATACTCAGGTTTGATCCAATGGCTGACGCTATAACAAAACCGGATTTCCGAGTTTTATTTCAGAGTGAACAAAATGGGTAAGAAGTAAAATCTCTAAGAGCCTATACCTTGAAGTCTTCATGTATTACGTAACTTATTCAAAATAATAAACGACGATAAACTTGAAAAATATATTTAGAACTAGATATCTTACTTTATTTAAACGTCTTGTTACGAATATGTCAAAAGTTCATGTGCCTCTGTTTAAATAATACATAGTGAAACTTTGCTTCTGTGAGACCAGGAATCACGTGGACAGATTTTTATGTAGATCTCTGATGTCTTGCAGGTCAGATAATGGTACTAGACGCCAATGTATTGCAGCCCTGACCCGAGAGCTGAGCAAAAGTCATAAATTAATGGGCTTCAAGATACGTTGGGTCGCACTGGAGGAGTAACTCGAAGCTAAAGGATAAACCATGGGATTGGTTAAAAGTTACACCAATATGGAAGATGTCTTGTCGTATTGCCCTGAGGTCCACCAATGATAGCCGAAGAGGCGTGTTAGACCTCAGGCGAAAAGAGGTGTCAACCGAAGGGTTCTACAGATTTAGGGATCCTATTCAGAGAACAGATTCAGAACCGTAACAAGTGGAGTTCAGTAGTAGCTCATTCACAGTAATGTAGTCAGTCGTGCAAAAGTTACAAGTACAGATCAGTTGTATTCAGAGTAATGTAGAGAAATGAAGCAGTGATGCATGTCAGCGTTCAGACGAGAGTCAGTAGTGTGCCGTCATGCAATGGAGACAAAGGGTGCCGAAGAGGCAATGTAAAATAGCAAGTTGTGTGTCAATGTCCAAAGACAGACTTGAAGGTATGTGCAGATCAAATGTTATAGACGGTTATTTTCAGTTTAAGCATTTTAACTTACCTGGTCTCACATGTCGAATCTCCCCCTTAATTACATGTGCTAATTAATTTAATAATGAATTAAATGTTTTAATAAATAATGTTATTTTAAAGTTAAAATGGGTGCAGTTAATTGTGAGTAGTATTATGTTAATATATTCTATTCCAAGGACTCGTACTAAATATTTTATGCCGGGTTTAAATGCGGCACAATGCAAAGTTATACGACTATACCAGAAACGACCACATTCATTATGAATAATTCAATAAATTCTGAAATCTAACTTTCAGTTTATCTTTAAAAATGTGCAACACAGCTTCTATGCAAGGAGTAAACGCCTTTACAGGCAGTCATTCAATTATATGAGCATAGGCTTGTCATATTTTAAATATCGGAGTGGGGTTACCAAACTTATTTATTCATCGACAACTTGGCGATTATTGATTTATCGCCAATCCTCAATGTTTTGAGAATAGTACCGACTATATTTGTGAATGAACTGAGCATTTAATTGATGTTTTATTGTATCTGACAGTTGTTAAGTAATCGTATAAGATATTTATCGAACTTATTCGCTGAATATTTTCCCTATTTACGTTCATTAGTGCGTTTAAACAAAAGTATTAGTTATCCAGAAATATGGACTTGTTTCTGTATCCTGAGAATACACTCACGGTTCCAAAGGATGCGTGGTAACAGTATAGTCACAAAATATAACACGGGAAAGTGCAATTTATCAAACAAAGATAATGCTATCATAATAGCTATATATATTTCGCATGGTTAATAAAATGCTCGATAAATAAAATGTACCAGGATTTTTAAAACAATATTGTGATACAAATTTCCGTTGAATAAAGTGCAATTTTTACTTTCCTTATATACATAATGTATAAGAAAAGTATTGTGACGGGGTCGAAAATTCGAATTCGAGTTTTCGACGGGAGAGCACGTTTCAAGCATGCCTGATCACGAATCAAACATTTTTGAAGTGATGTCTTTGTGTGTGTGTGCGTGTGTGTGTGTGTGTCAGTGAGTCTGTGGAGACGATAACTGACGAACGAATGGACCGATTGGAACGAAATTTGGTACAAAAATCACAATCCGTAAACACTGGAGCGCCTATTGTTTTTATATGCAATCCAATGTTCAGAACCCCCCTAAATTTTCGAGTGAAATTTAAAAAAAATCGTCAAAAAATCAAAACCACTAATAAAGTTACGCAAATAGACATTTCTTATGTAATTTTTCATTAGAAAACGATTGACATAAATTTTAAAAACGCTAACTTGAACCGTTCTTGAGATATTGCGGATGATTTGTTTCAAAAAATTATCAGAGAATGAATCTAATGTAAGTGTATTTTTCAATAATCCCCTTTTAATGACATTTAAATGATTATCCATATTTAATGTGCTATCATAAGCTAGGCACAGGGGAGTTATATAATGGTTCAGAAATTCACAAGATTTTCATTATACTAAGCCCTATTTGCCCTATTGCATTTTAAAGATAATTTTCAGACTTTAATCTACATCAATCAATCAAAGATTACGTTTAGCGTTTACAACTTGATATATTACATGAAATAAACGGTTTATATGATTATAAATAATTAATAGCCATAGTTTTCAATTGAACATTGGAAATAAATATCTGAACAGTATACTCGTTCTTTGTACGAAAATATAATGAAACTTAGAATTCGCAATCATGTGCAAATTCCTATATTATTTTAAATGACATGGCTGTTCAAAATATTCTATTAAAATATTTAAATCTTGCTCCTAAAAATACGTTTGAGAATATATGTTCTCTCTATACAAAAATAATTTCACAGGCAGATCTTAAAAAATAAAATCTCCTGATCAAATTTCTAAACTGAAAATATGAAATTGAATCAATATACGCGTATGCCGAAATAAAATCACTAAACTGGTATTAGAAGATATACCCATACTACTTATATTCTCGTAGATAAGATGGATATGCCAGTACTACCTATATATTCGTAGATTAGAACATAGATTATCCGCCAAATATTTATGATAATTTCCTTAAATGCTACTTTATGTATATTGTGACCCACATAATAATTAAGTGGTAATAAGTATGTTGATAGAAAACATATGACCTTCTAAATTTTATGGCCACTGGTTGCTGCATTCAAATTTTGAACAATTTTGATTACAACTTTCTTTATGTTTGTAAGGAAAGTATTTACGATTTTCGGTCCATTCAATGTGGTGAAATACAGCTACATGGTCAAGCTCTTCAATCTTCTTCTTCGACATAGTTATTTTCCTGGGGCTTGGAAGGTAGACACTGTTGCTCCTCTCCCCAAGCCAGGTCTTGACCTTTCGCTTCCGGTCAACTACCGTCCAATCTCTCTCCTCTCTAGTTTATCGAAGCTCTTCGAGTTTGTTATACTGCGTCGACTGGACGAGTTCTGCGACCTGAGGAAAATAGTTATTCCTGAACAATATGGGTTCAGGAAGAAGCATTCAACTCAGCACCAGTTGCTGCGGGTCGTTGAGCTCGTCTACGAGGCGCGTAGCAGGCGCGAGCGCTCGACTTTGGTCTTTCTGGACCTCCAGAAGGCGTTCGATAAGGTATGGGTCCAGGGACTCATATTTAAACTTATCAAACAATCCTTCCCTCCAAATCTCATCCATATTTTATATTCCTATCTGACAGGTCGAAGTTTTGCCGTCCGTGTTTCCGACCAGCTATCCACTCCCAGGAATGTTCTCAGCGGGGTCCCGCAAGGTTCTCTTGTTGGGCCCAAACTGTTCAACCTTTACATTAATGATCTGCCTCGTTCCCCCGTTGTCACCCTTGGCCTCTATGCCGACGACACTGCCCTGTTCGCACATCACAAACAGACACAAGTCGTGCACGAAAATCTGCAAATGTATCTGAACGACCTGACACAGTGGTTAACCAAGTGGCGTATCAAGGTAAATGTTGGGAAGTGTGCTGCTGTCACCTTCCCCCCCCCCTCCCCGGCATACCCATCCCGCTAATCTTATCTTAAATAATCAGCCGATTCCCTGGCAAGATAGTTACAAGTACCTAGGAGTGTACTTGGATTCCAAATTATCGTGGAGCCTTCACATTTCTGAAACATGTAAGAAAGTGAAGGCTGCACTCGCCCTGCTTCGTCCCCTTTTGGCTAGGAATAGCCGCCTGTCCGTTCGAACTAATTTATTGCTATACAAGTCCTGTATACGTCCCATTATGACGTACGGAGTCCCAGTGTGGGGCACCGCAGCTGAGTCTAAAATTAAGGCGCTTCAAGTCTTCCAGAATAACGCACTGCGTATGTTTGCTGATCTGCCGGTCTACGTCCAGCTAGAAGTCCTGCACAGAGACCTCAATATTAGGCCTTTTTTGGAACATGTCAAAAAGCTTTCTCTCAAATTCCACGGAGGTCTGAGAAGCGTGAACAATCCTACGTTGGACAGCATCCCTCACTATCGAATAGGGCACCCGGGATCGCATAAGCGCCCCCGGTCGTTACCTACTAGATCGGTGAGAGATGTTTTCTTCCGCCCTAAAAAGCGGTTGCGTCCATCCTAGCCTTGTGCTCTCAATTTAGATGCTGACTCTAGTATGCTGTACTCCTCCCTTGCTTTTGGGAAT
The DNA here is from genome assembly GCA_951213105.1 of Amaurobius ferox. NCBI lineage: Eukaryota > Metazoa > Arthropoda > Arachnida > Araneae > Amaurobiidae > Amaurobius > Amaurobius ferox. The sequence goes on from OX578134.1 coordinate 144,168,756, forward strand.
TCGCGTTTTTCATTGGCAAGCTACCTTACATGTCGTCGCTACTAGGCACAGCTCAAGCTTAAGGCCCTGCGCCCCTCGGGGCGCCCTAGTCTATCCCCCCTCTTTCCTCTCTCTGTTGGGAGCCCACTTGGGCCCCAACTTTTTCAGTTTTCTGAAGACCTGGGGAAGGGCGCGAACTAGGTCGCGCCCCCCCCCCCAGGCATATCGTAGATGTTAAATTCTATCAGTTGTTTAAAATCTTTTATTACTTCCTCTTTATGTCTCTTTTTCTTTTCGCCTGGAGTTTAAAGGGAGGAATCTTCCTCTCCTGGGTACTCCACTGACCCCGTCCTTGAGTCCTTGAGTCAATGTGGTGAAATACATATTTTTCTACAAATCCATGTGGGGAATATTGGACTTTAATGAGATAAGCTATCAAATTTAAAGTCGTCATAATATATATAAAAATATGCACTTTATATATTACATTTTTTGAACCACAATTAGAATCTCAGGAATCTGTGGTATTTATATAATACTCAGAATTGAAATTATGTACAATATCCCAACTATCTTTGTTGGTAGTGGTTGAAAATAGATGATAGAAAGTACTTCTAAAAGGAACAAAATTGTGTAGTTGTAATAGTGTAGACACATTTAAACCTCCACATATTTTAATTTCAAGAATATGTATGAAATGATAAACATAGATTAATTAAGAAAACAGTAAAAAATAAAATGCAGAAAAGAGTAAAATTTTCCCTCATCATCTTGATGGAAGAAGGGACGGTTTTTCGACCCGTGTTAATAGGTTTATGATGGATTTTTTCATTGGCTGATTCCATTTCCCAGCGATTTTTCGCTGTGTGTGCTTTCTCTCTATTTGCATTTATCATCTCCGCTTTCCTCGTCGTAGTTCATACTTTGCGGTTGTTACAGGCGCATACCGTTCCACATGACTTTTTGCTTGAAGGGGGCTCATAATGCTTTCGAAACAATTGTTGTCATCTACCTAACATCTACCTGCTTTTTTCAAGGAAATTGGGAATTTCAATGGAGTTTTAGCTTCTTCGCTTTACCCCTATTCTTAAAATGTAACTTATGCTTAATTGCCTCCATGCTGAATATATTGGTGTGGAAATTTCATTCCTGGCATTTTAAGAAATATATTCTTAACAATAAATTTTTAAACCCGATTGTCGGTGCTGTGGGTAGCTTTTGATTCGATCGAAAATCGTTTTGAAATTAAAAATATAATAATTCTAAAAATTAATTTTAATTTTCGAAAGTTTTGTGCACAAGTCAAAGCCATAGCCTCGATGTAAGAAACTGCAACATCATACTTTTATAACTTGCATTTTAGATCCATAGATATACATGTAACGTACATTGCCTGATGCACTTTAATAGTATAGATATACTTTTATATGTGTCTCCTAAGAATAGATTTTTTTAAATATGCATGGGAATAAAAAAAACGTCGTGACTTCACCTACAAAGAACTATGTCTAGAAACTATATATTAAAACTGAAATTGTATGAAATATATTCTAAATATGATGTAGTTGTAGACTATGTAATTGACTATCATTCGTATGGATAATTTATTTAAATCACAATGAGTGCATGATTTAAAATTAACTAGAGTGTGACTCAAATAGACTTTCTTATACCAAAATCCATGTTTTTCTACATTTCAAGAACAGTTTTGGAAAATCGATATCATAGGTCCACAGATGACAACTATAGCGTGTTACCCATCACTTTCAAGGGCTTGTCAAAATCTTTCGATTAATACCATACTTGTCAATGTACCGCAAGGGGGGGAGCGCATACAACAAATCCGCCAAAGAGTTGCAACCATCACTCAAAAAACAATCAAAACGTGATCAGGAGGTCTTAAAGCATATATTAATGTGAGCCCAGAATTCACGTAAACAGGATTATATCTGGATTTCTGATATCTAATAGGTCAGACAGAGGGGTCCCGTCTGAGTAACGTCAGTTTTACAGCGGCCCTTACCACGGAGGTCTGTAAGCCATGAAAGTGGGCTAAAGGATGAATCCACGAGAATCAGTTCAAAGTTAAGTCAATATGGAAGATGTGTTGTCGCATCGCCCTGAGGTCAACCAATGATAGCCGAAGAGGCGTATCAGACCTCAGGCAAAAATAGGTGGCACCCGACACGAAAAGTTCTACAAAGATATTCAGATATGAAAAAGACAAACCAGTAATGTAGTGAGAAATGTAAGTAACAGTTGTAGAGAATAGTTGGAGATAGCAACCAGAGTCAATAATAGATATGTAAAACGTTCTACACAGATGAACGACAGGTGCCACAGGCGAGATGCGGATATGCATCAATAAGAGACCATCGTCACAGAGATTGTGAAACAAACAAGCTTCGATTATCAATCGAAGGCAGACCAAACGTTTAAGGACAACAAGAATGTATGTCCGAATCAGATTATAAAAGGTCATAGCCAGTTTAGGAATTTTTGGTATGCCTGATCTCACATGTCCAGTCTTCTCCGTAAATATATAATTATAATCGTATTGTAATTATAAATATGTAATTGTTGTAATCGAATTATGATTATAAGGTGATTTATAAATATGAATTTTAAAGTCAAAATGGGTAAAGTTAATCAAATGGTATTATGTTAAAGTTTCATTCCAGGAACTCGTACTAAAGATTATATGCTGGGTTTTCAAGCGGCGCAATGCAATTGTTTCAGGACTGTACGAGCAACGACCAAGTTAATTATAAGTAATTTAGTAATTCTCAAATCCAACATAAAGTTTCTCTTAAATTGAGCGCCACAATTAACATCAAAATCTCGAATTCGAAAATTTTCGTGAACACAATAATTTGTCTACACCACATTACATGGTATGAGAAAATAAAAAAATCTAAGCAAGAATTAAAATGTTCTGAATAATATAATGATGAATAAGCGTTTATTGTAGGACATCCAGATACAACCCACCCCCATATATGAAAAGAATCGTCATATCTGTTAATTTCAGTGTTTTGTATTTATTTTCAAGAACAACACAAGTAAATTAATTTAATTTGAAATACATTAAAAACAGTACTGCATATCAAATAATGGGTACAAAAGTAGTTTGTTTTTAGTTTTATTTTAAGTAGAAACAAACTTGTTTAGTAATTTGCAGCGCATTTCACTTGCTTTAAGTGGGAAATGCATTTAATTTGCATAATAATGGAAGATTAATGTGGATCCTTTCAAAACCTGGTGAATAAATACGCCCATTTACTTGTACTAATTTTCGATTAGAAAAAGGTTTTGTCGTTAGTAGTGTTAATTTAAAATCTCATTAATTTTTTAAAGACATTAATGTTTAAATGGTTTAAAAAACTGTAATACAATTTTGCATAACAAAAGAAGAGTTTTATTGCTTTAAAACGATCAATAACTTTGAACAATATATTTGGAAGGCGGAAAAGTAGTAGTAGTTTTTATTCACTTTTTTTAGAGTTAGTGAAAGGTAATTATACTTTCATTTTTTATGTTTTTTAATTATATTTAAAGTTTATTTTGCATTAGTTGTAAATTTCGCAGTACAAATATATGTTTTTAAAAGATGTCTGTACACTTCGAATACTATACTTTTTCTTCGACCTAAACCGTCCGACCTGCCAGAAGGTTTAAGGTATCTGTTTGGACGACCGGGAAGTGACACCCAATTTTAACTGGAACCCAGTGGGGTCGGCATCCATAGGGACCGGATTTTCCTTCCCCACCACCAACCTCTCGAAAGGACTTACGGACCCACACGTTTAACGTGCTCGTACTCTGAGTGCTCATGGGCACAGTTTGGGCAAAGCCGAGAATTGCTCTCAGGTCATCCGAGTGCGTTAACCGCAGGGCTCTCCATCCCCGAGTACTATACTTCTAATACTGTAGACAGATGCTTGTTGTTTGATTGAAAATTACATTATATATTGATAACACTTATAATTACAGTAGCCGCATTCAGCGCCCAGACTGGTGAATTTTTAAAAATAAATATCTTGCATGTCCTCCATAAGCCCACGTAGCGACCGTGTTTTAGAGCCTGGTTGAGTTAGGAAAAGGTGAGGTTTATGTGAGCGCTATATCGGCGCGTAGGTGACACAATACCCCCCATGAACCGCACATAGGGCGCCTGTAACTACGCACTCCATAGCATATTAAAACTTTCGTATTTAAATTATTATGCCATTCGTAGTCTATACTTAAACATTCTATTAAAACCATAAACTAAATATTTACTTTATTACTCATTATTATTCAGTACGCGATCTATATTAAAAATATTTTAAGGTGTTATGTGTATATAAAAATGGTATGCTGGAGTATTACGTTGCGCATGACATCATATACTGAAAACGAAGATGGATGTTGGACTCATATTTAACTTATTTACAACAATAGTGAATATAATTCTGGAAATTTACGTTGCGTACGACATCATGCACTGAAAACCAAGCTGGATATTGGACTCAATTATAATTAATTTTCAACGATGAATATTGTTGTAATATATCTTATTGTGTTGTGACTACTTAGATAGTTATTGCGTGTTGTATTTTATTATAGTAATACCCCGTTAATAATCCAGTTTTAAATTATTTACAGGCAGAATGCATGCGTACCTCAATAGTTAAAATTAAATGTTTCTAGCTTGCATAATTATCATGACAATAAAAACTTCTCTTTGTAATTGTTATCAGAATTGCACGATTCTTGCTCAGGTGACCTATAGTAAAGAAATATGCTTTCATGTCCAATGCGAAGTAAATTGCTATTGCATTGAGAAAGTAATATATTTTTATTATTTTTTTTCGCCACGTATTTCATTCTGCAACTGAAGTATGCTCTTTTTCAACGAACATTTTACAAATTTCCCCCCGGCTTTTAACAGCAGCTGAAAACGCATTAGCAAAACTTCTGTAAAAAGAACTCGCTTCGCGTGTTACTTACACCTACATTTATATCTCCGCTTACTATCTCAAAAATACCCAAATTACACTAGATATGTATTTTTAAGAGGATTAAATAATGGATTTTTATACTGGTAAAGAGTGAAGATCGGATTTTGAGAAGTGAAGGTCGGATGTCAGAAATGCAAACTCGATTACGTATCCCAGCACCGAAAACTAAAATTGTTTCATATATTCACTAAAGTTCAAAAAGTTGCGTTAGAAATTCTATTAAAGTTTGTTGAAAGAAAAGTTTTGGGATCTGATCGATGGTGGTAAGGTCTAAATATTTTAATAATATTTTTGATTGTTAAGAAACTGATTAGCAATAACACTCGCTCAAAATTTGGCTGTAATATTAAATAACTCAAAAACTAATTTGTATTATTAGATCCAAAGTTTTTATCAGGGCTTCACATAGACCATAACATACCAAATTCCCTGCCAATACGTATCTTACAGTTTCTGTTCCGTCTTGAAATAACAGAAGAACAGATCTGAATAATCGCTGTTTTGCTTCTACAAGATCGATTGGCTTTATTTCAATAGGTTAATGCTATGATATTTTTATTGAAGACGTTTCTATATTAATAAAGCATGTATCAGTATGAAAATAAATATATTTCCGTTGCATCGGTCTATTTGAAAAACTTTATCACAATTGTTATTCTTAAATGATGTTTCTAGTGCTAAGTCAGTTTACCATCACAAGATCATGCTGCATTGCATACGAACACACAAACATGTACACACATTCGAGACATATTTTTTGTTGTTTAAGATGGTATGCATCAATTTAATTATCCCTTGACTTATTTATTGTGTTATGAACTTAAAAGATTTCTAATTCGTTTTACGAAATTTAATTAGTTTCATTAAAAATACCTGAAATATATCCTAATAATTTAATGAAATAACATGCATTAACCATGTCTACAAAATCAAACTATGTATCATGATGATTCATAAATTAATTAACTATTCGACAATACATATGGGATTTGAAAGGATACATTGCAATATGCAGAGTGGCAATAATTGAATCTTATTTCGCAAAGGGCATGAGTCACATTGTCTCTTAATTTTACTATTGTTTTATATTCCTTAATCTGTCCATACGTCACTTAAATTTTCTGCTCGGCCTTGGCAGAAAAATATATCTTAAGATACGTCGTTTTGATTTTACAATGTTGATTAATTTTATTGTAATAGGTTAATGCTGTAATGTTTTTATTGAAGGCTTATCTAAATTAATAAAACATATATTTGGATTATATAAAACTATTTACATAGCACTGGTACATTTGAAAACCTTTATCACTTATTTAGCTTAGAATAAATAATGTTTCTAAAGATGCGTCGTTTTACCATCACAAGACCATGATGCGTTCTGCACGAACACACAAACATACGCACGCATTCCAGACATATTTTTTTTATTTTGGTCGCTATGTATCAATTTATTTATCCATTGAATTATTTAGTATGTAGTAGATTTCAAATTCAGTTTAAGAATTTTAATTAGTTTTATGAAAAGTACCTAAAATATATCCTAGTCATTTAATGGAATAAACTGCATTAACCATTGCTACAAAATCAATGTATCCTAGCAATGATAAATGCATTTTATGATAGAGCAATTATGTATCGTGATGTTTCATAAATTAATTTACTACTCTAGATCACACACACACACATATGGAATTTGAAAGGAGATGTTACAATATGCGGAGTGGCTATAATTGAATCTTATTTCGTAAAGGGCATGAGTCACATTGCTCCATAACAGGTATGACATCCCTTGTATGGAATAGTCGATTGAATTATGGTTTACATATTTAAAGGTTTCCCGTTCCTCTATTTAAAATCGTTAATTTTACTAAATGAGGTAGATGCACTATGCATAATAATTACTTATACATAACTATGAATGATTTTTACAGGTCATGTGATCGTATCAATGTATCCTCCAGAATTTATTCCAAGATTGGTCAATATGTTTCATCTACACTTTCATTAAAATGATGTAATACCATAATATACAATATAATAAAAGCAAATCTCACTGTTTGCTTGCGGTCTATACTTCGTAACATTTGAAAGATATAACCAAATTGATGAAAATTAAATATCTTAAAAGATTAAGTTTAATTATTTTGATAATCCATGCACCTTTGTTGGAATTACTTATATATTATTTTTGATTCAAGTTAAAATGAGTTTCACTGTTCATGAGACAGATACATTATGTTGGGGATCTGGGTGTAGTATATTGATTATATTTTAATAGGAGGTGGTAAAGTAATTATATTTCGATATTATGTCGTATAATAATTAATAATTTAGGTCGGGAGGTGTGGCCTGCATGTGTTATAAGCTGCAAGAATAGATTTTTCGTACACTTTTTAAAAATAGCATATGGTTCTTTCTATAGGTGTATGGCAATGCCCTCGAGTACCATAACTCAATAGTGGTCATCAACCGACTTTCATGACACTTTTCTGAAAATTGGAAAATTGAAATATTTGTGGTGTGTATGTCCTCTACGTATATTTCCCGGGATGTATCATGCAGCAGATTGTGACCATAAATTGAATCCTTATATTCTTCATCTATTATCCTTATCTTATTCATCTACACTTTCATTAAAATGATGTAATACCATAATATACAATATAATAAAAGCAAATCTCACTGTTTGCTTGCGGTCTATACTTCGTAACATTTGAAAGATATAACCAAATTGATGAAAATTAAATATCTTAAAAGATTAAGTTTAATTATTTTGATAATCCATGCACCTTTGTTGGAATTACTTATATATTATTTTTGATTCAAGTTAAAATGAGTTTCACTGTTCATGAGACAGATACATTATGTTGGGGATCTGGGTGTAGTATATTGATTATATTTTAATAGGAGGTGGTAAAGTAATTATATTTCGATATTATGTCGTATAATAATTAATAATTTAGGTCGGGAGGTGTGGCCTGCATGTGTTATAAGCTGCAAGAATAGATTTTTCGTACACTTTTTAAAAATAGCATATGGTTCTTTCTATAGGTGTATGGCAATGCCCTCGAGTACCATAACTCAATAGTGGTCATCAACCGACTTTCATGACACTTTTCTGAAAATTGGAAAATTGAAATATTTGTGGTGTGTATGTCCTCTACGTATATTTCCCGGGATGTATCATGCAGCAGATTGTGACCATAAATTGAATCCTTATATTCTTTAAAAACAATTGGCCAGAATCTAATGCATGAGTTGAATGGCAGTATTCCCAAGTCGTGAAACTCAGTGTCCATCAACCAATCTACCCCGCAATTATCAGAAAATAGAGATAATGGCCCTTATATCGAATGCATAATGTTCTGCTATAGAGCTCAATGGAGGCCATAAACAGACTTACTGTACACTTTACAGTTGGATAGGATCCTACTTATGGGGTGTATGGCACTGTTTCTGAATAGCAGTTACGTAGATTTCATAGAGGCTAAAAATATAATTCTCCCATGTTTAAAAACAAATTTAAACAATTATTTAATATAGTTTATATATTTTATTATTTTGAAAATAGTTTTGATAATATATATGCATATCAGAAATAATTGTGATATTTTACTTACTCACAGTGAGGTTCTGCCTACTAAAAGACATATTTTAATGTTTAGAATGAATTTGTCCAGTTTATGAGATAAATTACTAAAAAAATAATAATATTTCATCCCAGTTTCTAAATTCCTCTCTCGCTGATAAACTTTTTTAAGCTTTCCTACAAAACTATAAAAAGTGTTATTATTGCTTATATAAGTTTACTACCAGAAATATATTTTTATTTTTATTTTCATCATATTTTCCTTTAATAGGTATTTGTGAAATCGCATTCAAGCAAAGTAAATGGACTGTATTTAATTTTTTTCCTATCAAACGCATTTCTACAGTAGTTGATATATACAACATCATAAGGCAATGAAATACATTTTTTATTATGATATATTTTATAACGTCTTAATAGGCATTATACTTTTATTTGTAATGCAAGATGTGAAATACATATTTACAGCTGTTTTAGTTAATATTGTTTTCTAGTGTATAAAATTTAAGAATATAGACAGAATAATAAAGTTTTATTTGAATATTTTCTAGTCCAGTCTTAGATTTAAGGTAAAATTTATAGGAAATCGTTTGAAGGAAAATAAAATGCATTTTAAAGGAACACAGAATACTGACAAAAGAAAAGCAATAACAATAGAGATCAATAAAGGAATAAAATATTTCGCAAGCAGTTATGATAGAAGAAACTCTGAATAAAGCAGATATTTTTCCTTCATATATATACAGTAACAATGTGTTCCTCGCAAATTACTATGCAACGTTTCCTTTTTTGTATTGGAAAAATATTGTGTTGTTTAGACAAAAAAATAAAAAAAAACAACTACTTATTGCATTTATTAAAAAACGACTGTATCCGATCTTTAAGAAGCATTTATACGAGTATTCTATACCAGAGAAATAACATACTTTGATTTTAATAGCTTGTAATATAAATAATTGAATTAAGATATACATAAATGCTATTTGTTAGCATCTTGTGTATCAGGAGCTTTATGTTTATCAGGACCTTTGTGAATATTTGCTATTAGCGAAAGCACGACTTCATGGTACGGAATAATGGAATAACCCTTATCACATGAATGATAGATATCATAGTGGAAATATTATGATGGTATCGAAATTTTTAATCCGAGTTTTTGACGAAAAAACATGTTCGAAGAGTCCTAAACTCGAAACAAACGTTTATGTCTGTGTGTATGTATGCGCATGTATATTATTAGTATGTGTGTATGTATGTTATTAGTGTACGTATGTATGTCGTTGAATAGGGATATACATAAATTATATTTGTTAATACTTTGTATATCAGGAGTCATGTGTATCGGGAGCTTTATGTGTATCGAGAACTTTATGAATGTTTTTGGTTACCAAATGTGCGACTTCTTGGAACAGTATAATTGAATTTAGATATTTTGTTAGATATTAGACACTTAATTAGAATAGGTACATACCATTTCGTCATGGTCATTTTTTTGTTTTCTATAAAAAGATAATTGTGCTATTTTTAAAGCAGTTTTATTTTTCTGATATCAATATAGAGAAAATATTGTGATTGGGTCGAAATTTTGAATTCGTGTTTTTGACGGAAGAGAATGTTTTAAGTTCTTAAGCTTTAATCAAACTTTTATGGTAATGTCAGTGTTTGTATAATGCATATTAGTGTGTGAGTGTATATATGTTAGTGTGTGTGTATGTAGATTAGTGTGTGTATATGTAGATTAGTGTGTGTATATGTAGATTAGTGTGTTATGTAAGAAGTGAGACTGTGAAAGCGATGTGTCAAGGACAAATGAAGAGATTAGAAAAAAAATTACACTATTATTATTATCAGTGAATAGTAGAATCTTATTGTAAATACGATATAGTGTTTTGAAAGACACCAAATCTCGGGGGAATTAAAAAAAATATATTAAAAATCAGTAATAATATTATTGTAATAACAGTTTCAATATTATTAAAACAAACACCAATTTCGTACCTTAATGCATCATTAAAGAAAGAAATGGTACCCACTTTAGAAAGTTAGCATGATCCGTTATTGAAATATAGTATTTTTCAGATAAACTTATTGAAGAAGTTACGTAAAATAAGTAGCAAGAATCCTTAAAATGTTTACTTGTAATTTGGCGATATATCGCCAATTTGCAGACTGCCTAAGAATGTTACCAAATTGAGCAAAATATCAATACATTGGCAAAAGTCACGTTTAATTTATGGAAATGATCCCAAAATGAATGAAAATTAAATATTTTCTAATAGTTTAAATCGCTTAATAGTGTCATATTGTTTTATATATCTATAGAGTTTAGAAGCACATTTAAATTACAGCACGTTTTGATTATCTGTTTCAAAGTTGTTGTTTACTTGTTATTATGTACAACGCGGTTTATAAATGGGCGTTTCACCCTGTTACAGAATTTTTTTAATTATATAAATTGTAATTCTGTACATATGTGTGCAAATTTGTATGTTCCTAATTATAATATTTTTAGAGCAAAAGGATCACAAAATTCATGTAAATGCTGATATCCCTTCATTAGAAATACAGAATGGACGATGCTTCGCTCTTCTATAAAATTTGTTAGCTAGAAAAACTGCAAATCTCTTATCTTTAAAGAGTTTGAATTCACTGATCATTTCATAGCATGTACCGTTCTGAAGAGCACAATGGCTGCAAAGTCACGTCTATGAGGTATGGTTTACGATAAGAATAGCACTTTTTAGCTTCTAGTTTTACAGGTTTAGTTTGCCAGTATCTGTCACAATAAGTAGATGCATCTACACAAATACGTTGTCTGCTGAAGAAGTATAATTCTCATTTGAATAATTTTATTTTAGTACCTTTATCTAATATTAATATATTATCTCGCACAATATATTAATTAATGTAAGCATTTCTGTTCATTTCACAATCAACGGAAAATAATGTAGACATTATATTTTCAAAATTAAACTTTACTTTTTGCAGCACTGCTCGAACAATAATTCTCTATTTCAAAACATAAAATGTTATGAATCCTGCAATATCTATAAAACATGGTTCTATGCAGTTATGCTAAAATTGTGTTTTATACCGAGCTCGCAAAATTAAAATTAAAAATTGATAATAAATACGATAAAGCATTTTTCCTTCAGCCGACGTCACATTTGAAACTCTACAAAATAAAAACCAGATTAATTTACGTATGATAATAAAAAAAGTTCAGTGCGAAAACAGAGTACAACTTGAAAAAGGTTAGAAGTAGAAAAAAACATTACCACTACAAAGGAGTTTCTCTGTAATTGCTTTCTGAGTACGAGGGTAATTGCTGTAAAATTAGGCAATCATCTTCTATTTTTGGAAAACGTTCCAATGGTACTTTTTTTACTTCAAAATGTTTTTCGTTTGAAGGTAATTTTTATATAATTATGTACCGATAAAATATTTTGGTAGAAAGTAAAACTGTTTATTTAGAAATAAACATTTTATAAATAAGTATTTTAATAATTTTGAAGGTATTAACAGTTTTAAAAAGAAATCAGTGTGTGTTAACTGACTAAATTTACTGGAGTGTGACTCACCTCGACATCCTCATAACAGAATCCATTTTAGTAGCTTTTTTCTCCAAATTTTAAATTTTTTTTTTTGAAAAATCGGTATCATGGGTCCAAATTATTACAATTAAAATGGGTTACCTTTCACTTTAAAGGGACAGTGGAAAATGAGCAAAAATCGACTACATTTTTTTTAAATATATAACATTATTTTATACATTTAACCTTTTGCTTACGGGTGGGGCAGCGTCCATCCCAAACGAAGAACCTCCCAAAAAGACAGGCATTTGACATATCCTATCCCAAAGAGTTAGTTCGACCCCCCCTTGCAAGCATCGGCTTCCATGGAAATCGCTGACAGAGGCGTTGCACCTGCTATCAGGTGCAACGTTTCTGTCGGCGATTTCCATGGACGTCAATGCCTACAAAGCGGGGAGAACTCATTGGGATATGGTATGTCAAATACCTGTCTTTTTGGGAGGTTCTCCGTTTGGGATGGACACTGTCCCACCCGTAAGCAAAAGGTCAAATGCATTTTTTTTAAACGGAATTTTTAAAGATTTTACATTTTTAAAATGCTCCATACGTCTTAATTTTTGTTTGAGATGCATGCAATTAGGCCAGAAGACACCTTTCATACATTTTAATGAAACTGGGTATATATTTTATAATTGGACTTCGTTAAGCTAATTAAAAGCGAATAAACACCTAATTAAATGATGGAAATTAAGTTTTAATGCAGAAAAATATTTTTAAAAAATTAACTTTCTAAGGAATTTAAAAATGAGTACCCAAATTTATTCATAATGTGATTTTAAGTGATTATAACGTAAAATTAATCAAATATGTGAACAAATGGCACTCAAGGTGCATTTTCAAATTTTCGTTAAAAAAATTTAATTAAAAAAAATTCAAAATTATAACAAAATTAAAAATAATTAACGGTATTTTATATAGTAATGTTAAGAGAAATATTATACAAATTTTTATGTTTCTAAGTCAATAAATAAATAAATAAAAATCAACGTCCCCAGTTCCCTTAAAGGGCTTGAAAAATCTTTCGATTGATACTATACTTGACAACCTCGGGGGAGGGGGATCACTTGCCCTAGAGGAAGGCTAACGACGCCACGAACAAAATAAAATTATATGTATCGAGACTATTTTTCACAACAATAATTTAAACTATTGAGTATAGTGATCATTGAGCCATAAATAAATCATTTTATGCATGATTATATCAAATATTGTCCTATGCTGCCATGCAAAAGAAAATATGCCAAAAATTATGTTAAAAATATATGAAATTTCGAATAAATGTCGAAGTTTTAGCTCTAATTCAAAAGCATTCTATCTACTTCTAGATTTTTTTATATCAATACTGGATCCACAGTTGTGGGAAAATCAATTAATATTTGAGACCGCTATTGTGTACATAAGAAATACACCACAGATATACATCCATCCATACAGACAGAAAGACAGACATAACTCCAAAAACAGTCAGTACCTTTTCAGGAGGTCTTAAAATAAGTATTGGCATCAAAATCTCAAATTCGAAAATGTTCGTGAAGACAAGCTTTCCCTACACTATATTACATAGTATGGGAATATAAAAAGAAATCAGTATGTGCTAACTAACAAGAAAATTAAATTTAATTGTGTTTGAAAATTAACATTTAATAACTTTTGCAGCAAAAATGTAATCAATTACTTTCCTTATTATTCAGAATGCATATTTATCCTTTTAACATAATATAACTATAATATATCATGTTCTTTAACTACGTACGTATCTGCATTAGAACAAATTATTCATGAATAATTATATATCCACATTTAAAGACATTCGTCATATGAAACAGATGACAATGACACTTTGAACTGCTGAAAAGACACTGAGGGTAATCCAATATATTTATATGTACATTACAGCTGAAATGGCAAATATACTGAGTGCATCATTATAGTTCTAATTTTGAAATAAAGTTCTATCAAAAATATGTGTTTTAAATATAAACAAGAAAGATCAATCATGCATAAGCATTGATTATGAAACACTTTCCCACTGAAATGCAATTTCATTTAAAAATTTCTAAAATGTGATACATTCAGTGTTGATATATTTTACATTATCACAGTACTACAGTAATTTACAGTATTGTGGCAATTAATTGAGAAATGTCATTTTTTTTCGTTTTATCACTCGTAAGCTTAGGAAGAAGCACTCCAAATTAGCTCAGAGCTTCAAATTGCAGTTATTAGCAAAGTAGCAGGTGTTCGTATGCACCTGGTAAGTAGCAGGTGTTCAAATTCCTCCGCCAGGTGGCAGGTGTTCCGCAGTGGTAGTTTCTCAGTTGTTGCGGGGCTCATTAGCGGCATGGATATCAGCGCGGAAACACGTGCTAAAGTGATTGCGCTTTGAGAACACACTTCTGAGACGTTCGTGGAAATAGGTAAAATATGTGGAGTGAGTACAACAAGTGTCGGGAGGATCTGGAAGCGGTTTCAGGAAACAAGAAATGCTGGAACCAACCGCTTTGGAAGATGCGGCCGAAAAAGATCAACTTCGACTCGTGACGACAAAACTTTACATCGAATGAGTGTTAAAAATCCTCGATTAACCAGTTTTGACCTGTCTAAGTCCATGGTGGCAGCTGGTGTTGATATTGCACCTTCAACAGTGCGATACAGGCTGTTAGAACGCGGACGGAGAGCACGTCGACCGTACAAGAAGCAGCTTCTGACGCTTCGCATGAAGAAAAAAAGGTTGGAATGGGCACGGAAATACAAAACATGGACTGAGAAGGACTGGGAGAAAGTTCTCTTTTCTGACGAAACACATTTTGTGGTTCAGGGATTTAGATCTATGTTCGTGAGAAGGAGCCAAAGAGAACCTCTCAATCAGCACCACATCAATCAAGCACCCAAGCATCCGCCCAAAAAGATGTTTTGGGGTAGTTTCAGCGTTTTGGGGACAGAATCTCTTGTTCCCGTAGAGGGAATGATGAACAGTGCCAGTTACGAAGTCATATTGACCCGAAAAGAGCTTCCAACCATGGCTAAACTGTGGCCGAACGGAGATTGCGTTTTCCAACAAGACAGCGCGCCATGTCACACTTCGAAGCGAATCAAAAATTTCTGCTCAAAAAAAAAATATTACCGTACTGGATTGGCCCGGGAATTCACCAGACTTGAATCCCATAGAAAATTTGTGGGCTATTGTCAAAAAACGGCTTCACAAATTTGACTGTACGACGATGGACAAGCTAATTTCGGCCGTTATTGATATATGGTTCAGAGACGTTGAAATTAAAACTACATGTGCTAGTCTAGTACATTCCATGCCGAAACGTGTCTGTGATGTTATAAAATCTCGGGGAGGTCATATCACTTATTAGTTTTAAATGTATCCATAGAAAACTTGAATAAAACTGAATTTTATAAAAAAAAACTGCATTTCTCAATTAATTGCCACAATACGGTATTATACTTAAATATTTAAATCTGTATCGAAATATATATCATCTGATTCTCTATGCAAAATCAATGAAAATTTCATTCATACAACTTGTATTCCAGACTCCAGAGCTAAATAATTTTGTGTGAAATATACTCAGCAATTCTTATGTAACTCACCCTACAATCGATTGAGATATTTGCATTCCGCATAAGTTAAAATTAGGCTTCGTTAAAGAAATAATAAAAGTTTAGGGATCATTTAAAATCACAACTATTGTAATTGCATAGGCACGGAATTTAGATACACAGATAATATATATATATATATATGTGTGTGTGTGTGTGTATTCAAAGTATTGAAATCGTGCCGAAGATCGGAACTCGAATTTTTGAATGATCTACACGTTTTGGGACTTCTAGAACACGAAAACACTATTTTTAGGGATACGTCTATGTGTGTAAAGGTGTATCTGTGTGTGTGTCTGTGAGGATATTGTATCCACTCTAACTGAAAAATTAATGGACCGAATTTCATAAAATTTGGTAGGTATGTTTTTTGTGGGAAAACCTGATGTTCATTAGATTATAGTACGATTCGTAATAAAAGAATCTGCCTTCTTTGCGAAATGGACGGCAGAAATTGCCTTTATCCACTCTAGCTAAAAACTAATGGAACAAATTTAACAAAATTTGGTGTATAATATTTCAATAACCTACAATTGATTTATATGCCAAATTTAACAAAATTTGGTATATAAATCATTTGTAGGTTATTCTAGTACGATTCGGGAAAAAGGAACGGGCTATTTTTGCGAAATGGCCAGCAAAAATCGTTAAATATAAAAATAAAAGACTACGTCTGCTCAATTATATCAATTAAATTCCTATTTTATACGTGATTTTTGACAACAAAAATAACAATACTAACCCCATTACTCTAGGACTAGCCGTTCTTGAGATATTTTAGTTTTTTTTGCGTTTTCGCTACGCCTCCTTTGACAATAAGTCCATCTATCAAATGAGAAAGAAATTTAAGTTTAACGTTCTAATTCAATGTCATTTAAAATACTTATGGCTGCTATTTTGTGCAGATGAACTCAAATTATTATTGAAGAAATAAAGAGAACTTGAATATGAGTCTGCAGGGAAAGACATGTGCTGCCCACATCAGAATTTTTAACTATATTACAATAATGATTTATGGAAGTGAACGGGGATTAATTGCAGGCCATTTCGAAAAAAATGTATGATCTATATTTAAGGATCCACCAAAATTTTGTATCATAAATTGTTCAATAAATATAAGCTGTGTACCAAATTTTAACTCTCTAGGACGTAGGAAAGTGCATTAAAAATGCCATCAAATAAGTATATCATGAAGAGTTATATAAAATTAAAAAAAATTGAAAAACTGTTATCTACCAAATTTATTTTTAAATGTGAAGCCTCTCTCATATACAAAACGATTAAACTCTTCAAAAGACATTTATTATATAATAAATCTCCTTTTTCTTTCTGGGGGATATTCCAAAAGTCAGAATTTAATTGAATTTGTTTTTTCCCTATATTAAATAGTTTTTATTAAGAAACTGCTTAACATATTTTACTGAATTTTTTTTTATATATTTTATGGGATAATGTGAATATTTCCTAAAACTTTCGAAGCAATTTGTGAATTTTAAATTTGCTTAAAAATGTTTGAAAAATCAGATCCCATAGGGTTCAATGTATTTCATTTTTTCAACCCGGGTTCAATAAAAAACTAATTGGGTGATATTATTTATTTATATTCCCATAGGTTCCACAGACCGTCTGAAAAACATACTAAAATTTCATTTTGATAAAGTCATTTTTACGGCAGTTATCGTGCTAACGGACAGACAGAATGAACAAAGTCATAAACACTTTTCAACTATGTTGTAAATTGTTAAAAATGTTATGTAGGCAGCACATGACTTTCGCTACACAATGCGACGACTTTTACTTCTTTCGTAGCGTAAAAATGGTGTTTATTTTCCACCGAAAAATTATTTTGTAATTGGAGTATCAACACACAAATTAAAAGTCGGCCTTTTGGCACATCAACGAGCACACAAAATGTAAAGGGAAAATTATTGACTCTTATTCAGTGATACTAAAAACTTACAGCTGGACATCATATTTAAGAGACATGCACAATCACACACTGGCAAAAAATGGCTAATTATTTATCAGTGATACCCAAATATTGTATATGTTCATAAAATCTGAGACACACACATACACCATAAAAGCTAACATACTTAATCTGAAAAGTAAATTATTGGGCATTGACTGCAATATTTAGCTTTTAAATTATAATATAAATTTATGTAGCATCCACAGTTTATAGCATAAAAGTTACAAATAAAATTCATTTAATTTTTTATGCGAGAGACTTAGGAGGGGATGTGTAACCTAGCAATGTTTGCCAAGATATCAAAAAGATCTACGGTCGACCCAGTTGTTACAATATAGGACTGGTACGTGCCCTGTGTGCATTTTTACTGCACTAGAGAGCACTTGCTTTGACTTTGGGTACTTGACACTAGGGAGCGATTTGTCGCCTCCGTGTCTCCTCTGGAGTTGATTTACAGGAGTGCTACTTTCAACACATTCAGTCTTTTTATGTTTCGTCACATCGAACGTTATTTCTTTTTCTGCTTCTCGTCCTTTTATCTTGAACATTCCTTCAAATTTGCTTGATCTCCTTTTCGATCAGTTTTCTTAATTTTTTTTTATTTTGCTTCAGTGAAACGCGCCTTCCTTGTGACCCTATTATCTTGATTGTTCTTGGTTTGCATGATGGCGTAGGGCCGGTCCTGATTGGATTTCAGCTTTTTGGCGTAGATTCTTCGGAGCAGGCTCGAAAGCGTGGGTTACGTCCATGTAGACAATAGACCCTCCAACCTGTTGATATCATTGAAAATTGGTGAATTTATGGGTAGTAAATATCGTTCAAGTGTAATGTCAAATATGCTGTCTATTCGTCTGAATATTTTTAGTTTGTTTCACACCATGCCGTATTACTACAAACATACAGTGCTTTACTTGGTTTCCCAGTATTCTAAATAGCATTGCTATTCCAAACATTCTAATAAGTAAAGTATCCTAAAATGCAGTATAAGAATCTATGTACTCACTATTCCAAATTATCTTCACGTGCAGATGTGAAGAATAATACATCCAGGTCCATTTAGAAAATAAATTTACAACAAAATATGAAAATGGATCAATATATGCCGAAATAAATGCGCCGTGAAATTGAATCAACATGTGTCAAAAGGAAATCGTTAAAATGATAGTAGAAGATATCTTCGTACCATTTTATACTTTTTTGAAAATTAGCTAAACACAATATATGACTCTGTAAAGGCTTTCGCCCAAAATAAAACATATAACTTAAAAAATTGAAAATATCAATAATCCATCTAATCTTTTAAAGTCGTAATTGCTATAATCTATTCAAAAATAAATGACAAAAAACACTTATTTTTTATATATTTCTCAATTATTTAAATCGGAAAAGATTTCATAAAACCGTCCGCTGCGTAACATCATTGGTACAATGTTTCAAATCTCTCTCGTGAAATATTTCAAATTGTTTCACTAGTATATCAGATTATCCGCAATCATCCAAGCTGTTGATGAACCCATCTCATACGACACTGAAAGGATAAATCTCTCCTGAATGAGATGGCGGTGACACTTTGAACAACCGAAATGATCGTAAAAGCTTTAAAATATATCAGTGCACACATTACAGATATTAGCAGTAACGTCAGGGAATGTATCGCCTTGCCAATTTCTGAGATTTAATGTGTTTAACAATATATTAATTCATGTATCAAATACGCTTAAAATGTAAAATATATAATTCCCCTTTTAATAGAAAAACAATTTCGAGAAAATAAGATAAGAATATTATTGAGAGAAGGTTGAGATTGAAGGCGTAAATAAGCATTTTTAGCTAACTTTTAGCTCTCTATGAAGGGGAATTGAGGACTGTCCTCTACTCGTCCTTTGTAAAGTCAACATTGTAAAAGAAAATTGTACTATATAACTGTATATGTACCGGAAGCAGAGTAACCAGTCTATATACCGTAATGTTATAGTTCATACAGTAATTGACAAATCACTGTATACATACCGCAAATTAGTTTACCGTAAATTAACCAAGACGTATGGTATTTAAAATCAAGATCTAACATAATTAGGGGCTGAGATATTATTAAATTAGTTAAATTCTTAAATTTGGGAGCTTTTTACAAGTTTATAGGCTAGGGTGTGCAAATAGACCCCAATTCATCTACTCTCTAAATTAAACACATAAACACGCCTAATTTAAACTACCGCAAAAAACCAAAGTCCTTATCATAAAATAATAAAAATAAAATCTTATAATAGTCTTCAAATTATTAATTATGCAAGATCCTTGCTCTTCATCCGAGCGGTGGTACATCTTGCTGTTTTCAATACATTTGATTAATTCGTTATTAATATTTTTGTAAATATGTTGCTTTTTTATGTGTAAGTGCTACACATTTAATTTATAAATACGTTTTTCTTCTACCGTTTGAGTCACCATCCTGTGGCTTAACTTTCAAAGTTCCGGTACTTCAATATTTATATTTTCATTATGTTGCTTAGTACAGTCTATTGTACACTTCAAATGAAGACTATATCATAATTGTTATTTGCATTTCTATTTATATACAAGTTCACAACATTACATTAAACTATACACAATTCATTACCTTGATTTCTCATTTTCACAGACGTAAATAATTTTTCGACAATTTTTTAGATGTATATATTTCTTATTTGTTACAATAATTAACATGTTATATATTTTTGTGTGTATAAATCATGGTTATTTAGAACCCCATATTTATATCATATTACATCGCGGCATTTAAAATATCAAATATATCAAATATATCCTGGTCACGGCACCAATTCGCGCGGCGACATCATGTCATAAGGTAAAATTGTCCTTATCAAAAATTACCAGTATAGGACTTACCTATGATGCCGCCACTAAGGGTGGAGCATGTAAGCTCCCGGTTCTCAAGCTCAGAATACGAACACACAAAACATAAAGAAATACACATGCTGAATTGCTCAATTTATTTTAATATTTTACTTAATAGATATCTATTGTATCTGGAGTAACTATGCTATAATTAAATCAATTATTAAAAGACACATAATACTGACAATATCACATTAATATATATATATATATTTACACACATAATAACTTTGACTTAAATTTCTTAAAAACAGTTTCCTTCAAACAATCGATAAAGAATAGTTCTTATAGTTCAATATTACGAACTCGTTCATATGGTCTACTCATACGAACTGGTAGTCAATTAATTTAATAATCGTTAAAGGTGTGCCTTCCGTGCTAATAGTGACAATTGAAAGTTGGTTACCTTTTCTCTTTGTGTTACGTGCATATTCGTGCTATTTCAATGATGTAGGAAAACCGTTACACATCTAACTGCACTCGCTACAATTTTGTTGCTCACATTCTATAGATACTTTTCACAAACCCAAGAAACATGATGCTGACTCGTTCGAAAGTTTTACGTCGACTGGAGTTTTTTTGAATACGGCATTGGGGCGCTTTTTCTTTCCCCCATTCATTCCCTACCACATCTACCATTCGCTGTTGCTGCAGACGGGGATGACCACTGTTTATATATGCATTTGTTGTGATTGGCTCCCTCTGCAGCATTTAGATAGTTCATTATTTTGGTTGGCATTTGTAATTGGGGTGGAAACATGTAATACAAATATTGTGTTACATAATGCTACTTGGCATGCGCAATAACGCAAATAATGTTTCACATTTTCAATATATGCAAATAAATACCATTTGTGTTATAGCGCCGTCTATAGGTAAATTTTGATACTAAAATTTTTGATTTAATAAATGTCAAGCGCATCATTTGAATTATCTGTATTTCAAATTTTATCTCATTTGGACCAATGGAACGCATTCTAGAGTCCTTTGAAGTAGGAAACTTATTTCTTGTTAACCCTGTACATATATATATATATATATATATATATATATATATATATATATATATATATATATATATAATAGAAATACCAAGCATATAAACTAGTAAAATTAACGATACAAATGTATATAATAAATGTATAATTACAATTACATCTGCTGTTTGTTATGGATGCACTTCTATTTATCTTCAAATATTCTAATTTATTTCACTTTTATATATATATATATATATATATATATATATATATATATATATATAT
Source organism: Amaurobius ferox (assembly GCA_951213105.1). Lineage (NCBI taxonomy): Eukaryota > Metazoa > Arthropoda > Arachnida > Araneae > Amaurobiidae > Amaurobius > Amaurobius ferox. The sequence goes on from OX578134.1 coordinate 144,190,661, forward strand.
ATATATATATATAAATGTAACTCATATTACAATAAAATTGAAAATATTTGTGTATTAATTCAAGTGATTGTTATATCAAACTTTCACTAAACTAAGTCCATACTTTGACACGGCTAATTACACCTAGTATTTGTTCACCTGTTCAAAAGGCCCGTTAGAGCAGATCCAAATTATACGTTTCCTGTATCTAATATCGCTGCCAGGTACATTAACAGTCTTGTGAATGTCGATAACGACTAATGATGCATTCAGTGTTCAAATTTGAGGATACAATAAATCGTGTGATTAGATTATAGCATCTGATAATTATGCCAATAGCATTTAAAGTTACATATGCCAATGCCTATTTAGAGTTAGTTTTGCTTAAACTGTATATCATCACATAATTTTCTCAGAAATTGTTTTTAAAACTGCTTAATTTATATGAATCCTGGAATCATAACGTGGGATAACGAGAGGACTGAAGTACCTTAAGCAGAAACGGGACATTTTTTCTAGACCATTATTCTTCAAACTTTTTTGATCGTGAAACCCTTTACGAAATACAATTTGATATTGAAAGATAAAATGGTTAAGGTATTTTTATTGAAGTGAAGTAAGTTCCGAGTGTGATATCCTACCACCGACTCAAATATGATTGTTTGCGAAAGTTTCATGTTCCACCAATTCAAAAAAAAAATTGCACAAAGTTCGAATTAATCTTGTTTCAAGCCCAAATTTTACGACGAAGTCCGAATTTTAAATTTCTATGTATGTACCTAGATACTTGAAGTCAATGGGTAAATAGTGTTAAGTCTATTGTCGTATCGACTTTTGGAACATCATCTCAATTTCCTGCATTTCAGAGCCATTTTATCGAAAGTATTTTTCTTTCCGTAGGTTAACATGAGGAAACGCAGTTCTGTTTTAATGCGATGGATTGTTGTCGCCAGCATTCGTCTAGACGTGTCGTATGTCGTGGCTTTAATTACGGTATGTCACTGATGCAGATGTTGTTTAAGCCAGTGGGGGCTTGATTTGTGTATGAAGTATGGACTGTTAGGATGACGTTCGTGGCATTTAATATTGAATTGATGTGTAGTGTGGACTGCCGAAAGGTCACAGTGTTTTTCTACGATGGGTGGTAGAGTTTGCGTGGATTGATAAAAAGGTGAATATAATAAAAATCGGAAAGTTATGATCAAACAGTAGAACTCGCTTGGAACCGTAGGGAAATTAATAACTACCTGAATGTTTGGAGGAGAAACCAAAAATCCCAAAGGATTTAGTATGTTCCAGCGTAATAATGTCAGTTTTTTAGCTTTTGGCCATGCAGGGCCATCGAGTGTGCTAATAGCTGTTAGAGCTAAAATCGATCAAGTGTTTTCACTAGTATTCTGACATCTCTATGTGCCGGAGTCCCTTTGGATTAATTAAGCAACGGAGTGCCATACCAAATACGCGATGATAAATATTAAGGCGTTCGATAGGCAGATTTTACATCATCCCCTCTCCTTCGATGCTTTTTATATGTCTCCGAATACGTCGTCGTTTTATAAGTACATTTTTATGATCTGCGTCAACATGAGAAAATGTTAAATACTTTAGTCAAAGTGATGCTTATTATATGTTCATTGCTTGAGAATCTAGTTAATTTCTATTTGAATAAACATTTTGTTATTTAATTAACTTATTTTGCTTTTTCACAATATGTTATTTTATGTGTTGCTCCTTTCTCTTTAATATCGATCTATGGCTGACCAACCGATTCCTAGAATCGGTCAAGGAATGGGATCTGGTCAACATGATGCATAACGTTATAGGGTGGTATCTAAAATTCTGTACGATCACTATTACTCTTCTAAAATTTTACCTTTTAATTATATCTTGAATTAGACGGCAGTTGACGATCTTTCGCTTATTTTTGACCTGATATTATTTACGAGAATTACTTGAAAATGCAGGTATTTTAATATTACCAAAAAAATACACGCTTCATACTATCGAGAAAAATTATTTTGAAAAATGTTATCACGCCAAAAGAATGTTATATTTATTTGATGTATCTTTGGCAATTGTATAAGTCACTAGGCAGGCCTGCAAATTAATTTATTAAAATATTAATTAGTGATATTTAAGATTTTGTGTTTCTCAGTTATTAAATATGTAGCTAGATGATACCTTACTTCGTTTCAGTTTCTGTTTGCAAGAGACAGATTAGTTTATTTTGAAAATACGACGGAAAATTTTAACATTCTTGTTGTAAAATAAACTAATTAAAATTTTTAATATCAAAATCGGAGCTCGTTGGTATTAAATTATGCGTTCAAAACTTCACGCAAACCTCTATAGTACTGTTGCGGAACACACTTTAAAAAACGGCCGACGTGGTTGTCGAGTGGTCAAGGCAAGCGTTTCCGTAGCAATCGCTCTACCGCCGCGTTGTGGGTTCGAGCCCCACGCAAGGCATGGATGTTTGTGTCGTGGGCGCAATGTGATCCGCCCCCTCTGGTGCGCCTGGGGCAATGTCAATGGACGGCTAATTGGTTCACACTCTGGCCGCTGTAATAAAGGCGAATGACGAAGGTCAAAGTGCCTGGCCATTTGAAAAAAAAAAACCTTTAAAAAACGTTGTTCTAGACCATACGTGTGTCGTTGCATTGGTAATTGAGGTCTATTAAAACATATTACTAAGAATAAATTATTTTCTGACAACTGAATTGATATGGTGCAATTGTTTGTGAGTCTGACAGAATTTGTTCATTTTTTCACCCGATTTGCACTAATTTTCTTTATATTTTATATGTATAAGATATACTATTTTTTGTTAAAAATGCATTATATGTAAAATAACTATCTCATGAGGTCACTAACACAACTGTCAGGTACAGTGAAACATCAATTAAATGCTCTACGAATTTTACAAAACAGCCGATTCTATTCTTATAACACAGATTTACTTTCGAATTCAATGTAGTAGCTCGTATCGCATCAAAGTCTCCAACTGAGCGATGTTGTTGTTGTTGTTGTTGTTGAGACCCAGACCGTCCGACCTACCAGAACAACTGAGCGATGTGTCCTTTGTTGTACTCTCAGTAGAAACGTCCAGAAGGGCCTCGTATGTGGAATATTCGTTATTTTGAAAAGGTTCTCGAACATTCGAAAAGTTGCCATTAGTAGCCAAATTGACGATAAAAAGTCAAAACTGGGAGCCTTGAAAGGACAGTCCTGTTATGGCATCCCTAGATCCATGCCATAGGAATAACTGTCTATACGGTGTTTATTTTCTTCTGGCTCTCAAAAGAGCGCCCAGTGAATGTAACAATTTCCATGTGTGGTAAGACAAGTGAAAACAAGGTGCCAGATATTAAAGTTCGAAATATATGTAAATAAATTGCTAAGTTGCCAGTCTCTTCATCTCATAGAACAGCTACACCGAATTTCATGAAATGGTGCGTGTAGCTTTGGAATAGCCAAAATTCTGTCCATGTTTAGATTTTGTAGGAATAGGGTTTGGCGAGATATTAATAATAAACGAATCTTCCATAAAGATAGCATTTTGCAGACAATATTCCTTTATGCAAATTTACTTAAAGAAAATTGTACCATGTTCTTAGCAAAGCATTTAAATCAAATATATTTATAACTCAGGCTATTTTTATAAAAAAAAATATATCTGATATTAAAATAATGGAGAAGATACATTTTATCGGAAGATACATTTTATTTTAATTTTTGATTGAGGGAAGAGCAAAAATAAGTTACGGCCTTCCAGTTTAAAGATTACGGGAATAATTAAAATTTTCAATTTCATATGCACTCTGTTTTGTTTATCAAAAGACTTTTCAAACTCATATGTTGTGATAATCCAATTAGCTCATATTTTATGTTTAGCCAATTGATGAAACAAATTAAAAGTAGTACGGATATATCATTCAATTCCATTTTAGAGCTTTCATTTTGGAATACATTGATCTTATTTCATATATTTTGTAAATTTGTTTACAAATGAGATTATGATGTTGAAAACTTCAGATTTGACTGTGAAGATAATTTTGTGTAGCGAGGAAATATATTCTTGACATTTTTAGGATAATTTAATTAAGTATTTTAATAAAATGTGTTAAATAGCAATGTTATTTAGAATACTGTAAGAATTACAGAGTTTTAAGTTTCTTTATATTTTATAATCCATACAAAGAAATAATATACTGCTACTTTTAAGTATTTTCGCATGTTTTATTTTGCAGTGTTCCAGTCTATCAATCAACAATTTCAAAAATAAAAACATTGTGCAGAATTTCATTGCAGTATTCAATTAGATATGTACGTCAATGTGCGATTGATGTTCTCTTAAAATAAGATTTTATTATTTGATATTTCATGATTTCAAAATTATCACAATAATCTCAAAATTGCCATAAAGATAGTGGTGCTAAATTTTAACAGTTCAAAACAAAATTGCACAATTAAAAAAAATCAAGTTAATATGATGCTATAAACAACATTATTTTTGCTTAAAATTTACGATGTCCTTGATGATATTGCACGAATACGATAAATACTATGTGCTTTTCAACATACTGCAGATACACAACAACATTCAACATACTACAGATACACAACAGCATTCAACATACTACAGATACACATCCAAAATTATTTTTTGCAAAGGATAAGGACATCGTTAGCAACATAATAAACCACAATTTGATGAACAATATTTTTATCAAGTTGTGCTTAATTTCGTTGCTTACAATTTTCTTATATTGCAAATGTGATAAAAACAAGAAAGAGATGGTGACATTGTTACTTTCCTTATATACACAGTATAATGTATAAAAAAAGTATTGCAACGGGATCGGAAATCCGAATTCGTGTTTTCGACGGTACAGCACGTTTCAAGTATCCCTGAACATGAATCAAACGTTTTTCAGGTGATGTCTGTGTGTGTGTGTCAGTGAGTCTGTGCAGCCGACATCTCACGAACGAATGGGAGCTATGTGAATACACTTTGGTACAAAAATTATAATCCATGAATACTGGAAGTCTATTGTATTTAAACGCAAACGAATGTTCAAGACCCCCTAAATTTTCGACTGAAAATTTGAAAAAAATCATCAAAACATCAAAACATTTAATAAAGTCACGCAAATTGTCATAGCTTATGTAATTTTTCACAGGAAAATGATTAACACAAACTTAGGATACTTGCATGAACCGTTCTCGAGATAGTGCACATTTTTCAAATAAATTTTCCAAAAAATCACATAAAATAAAAGAAAAAAAATAACTAATGTGAAATATATTCAATTATCATATGTAATACCATGCGATAAATTTGGTGACATCATTTTGGTGTATCTATCTCGTTCCATTCATGGAGAAAGATACTTTGGGTAATACTTTTGTTTTTGGATGCCAATAGTCATTTAACTGCTATAATAACTTATTTTTCAGTCAATAACGCTTGGCGAGATTTTGGCGACGAATTTAGAGAAATTTCCCCAACATGGCTGTTAATTTGACAACTTGAATGCTGTCACGATAACGAAAATGTCTCTAAATTAATAAAAATAACTGTAATCAAAGAAATTGGCTAATAATCGACGAAAATTCAATATCTTGGAAATAATATAAGATTCTACTATAAGAATAACCTATTTTTTGTTGTCCGTAACGTTTGGCAAAATGTTGGTGACGAATTCGTCGGAATATCTTCAAAACTTGGTGAGTTTTTAAATATTGCCAAATTGACGAATATGTCACCTAATTGATAAAAATTCGTCAAATTGAAGAAACTGATACTAAATGTTTGAAATGGAGACTAATTGATGAAAGTTCAATATCTTGGAAAGAACATAAGAATAGACTATAATAATAACCCATTTCTCCATCCGTCTGTCCATAACACATGACGAGGAATTTAGCAGGACGTCGTCAACTGGACGACGTTTTTAAATGTCGCCTCAGTTACAAAATTGTCGCCAAATTAATAAAAATGATGCCAAATAAGAAGTAATTTTTCGTAAATTCTGATTTCCGTCATATGACGGGTACACTTTCCAGTATATACGAATTGCTCTTCTTTCCGTTTGTCTGTAACAGTTGCTGATGCATTTGGCGAACTTGACGAATTGACGAATTTTCTAGCAAAGCATCGCCAACTTGGCGATATTTCACCCCAGATTAACGAAAATATCGTCAAAATTGCGAAAATGAAGCTACATAATTTAAACTAACTTCTTATTGATCAATTAATTATTAAAATATTTTAATATATGGACTATATCGCTTATTGAAGATGCTATTGATATTGATAATTGTTTATTTAGACTTGCGCGAAATTTTGATTAATTGGATACTTTGAAATAGCTTTACGTGTTGTCATCCAAAAAATCGCCAATTCAAAGTTAAAACAAAATACCGTGAATATTATATATTATATATTGACTGTAAAAGGAGTAAATTCGTTGCATTATATACGAATAGTCATATGCTGCCCACATCAGATTTTTTGATAATATTTTGTGTTTTACTGATAATCCTTGATACTGTCTATGCATTATGATTTTAATAGTTTTATGATTTAAATTTTAGGTAAAAATATATCACGTATATTCAGATTTCTAAAATGAATAAATATAACAAATTATGGACTCTGAATATAGAATTTCAAAGGTAGAAACATATAAATGTGAAAATGGTATGTAGGTTAAGAAATGTCATGCTTATCACTCGATGCTGTGCATTATGTTGTGATTTGAATGTGTATTTTATTCTGTAGATGTAGGTTCGATGCTGAAATTAGCATAATAAGATGTGATATGTGATAGCATAATTCAAATTTCATCACTACAGATAACTAATCGTTCGTGTAGAATGAGTAACTTGTCACGACAGATAGTTTAAGGGAACATGTAACAAGTTTCAGCTGCAATATTTAGTAGTACAACTAATTTAACGAAATCAACTTAATATAATTATTTTATTACAATTCAGTTGTGCAATTGATTTAATTGCACAACTTCAGTGTGTTACATCAACCCAGCATATTAGTCCAAGGAATAATGCCAACATAAAATGTTTTTATTTTTAACATGAGAAGCATAACTACTAACATATTATTACTAGATATATAACTGCTAGTTTAGGTGTGATTAAATACATAATAAATGCAAAATATTTTGGGATTCAAATAGTAAGAAGTGATTAGCAACCCGAAATTCAATTGATGATCTACAACATAATTACAGCCATGTTTTGCATCTTCACATTCCAGAAATGGAAAAAACAGTAAGTATGTCATGCAAAATGTCTGAAAAATTAGAACACCCTGCCTATTTGTATAGTAGGTACTACAAAATAGTGTGAAACTATATGTTTTATCTCTGTTACGTACACGTCCGATATGCTAGTTGCTATCAAGGTATAATTTATAAGTTACATCGGAAAATTTAAACGTATTTAATGTTCCAGAATTTTCATGTATAGAATTTGCACATTGAGTATTGCATCCAATACAACAAAAGAACATGTTTGTGAGAAACGTGGTTTATACAGTTTTTTTTTAAAGGGATAGCAAATAATAATTATAATAAATATAAAACTGTAGCAAAAGATGTATCTTTATTTTTCAAAGTAAAGTATTTCAATGAATGTATATATTAATCATTTTATTTACAGTTTGTTAATCGACAGTTCGTTTGCTTTTTTAATCGCATTCCAGAAAAGCTGAGAAACCCACAGCTAAGAATTTCGGTACAGTGGTGCTTTAGGTCAAGACCCAAAATAAGTGTGCTTTTTGTCATTGTTTTCAATTCGAATTACATATTTTATTAAACAATGTTGGTTAATTTTAATTCGAAATCGGTCCTTGTGACTAAATATAATATCACAGAGTTTCCATCTTCAAAAATACTTAATATGTCATATATTTCAAATGATATCTTCTCCCAATGATTTTTGAACGGAATTCACACTTGGGATAGCCGACTTTTCGTGAATTTTTGAAAACAGTATGATTTTCGAGATTTAAAGACGTAATTGATTTTCAAATTCCGGCATAGAATAATTCCCTGACAATCTGATCTTTATAATTTAACATGAATTAAATTGGATATTACACACTACTCTGAAAACAAAGACTTTGTTTCTGGCATCATCCGTCCATTATTTAGGACATATAAAGTATTCAATTATATTTTTTAACAAAACTAAGACATGACGTCAGAAATATTCTCTTTTGATTGGCGTTCGAAACTGAGGAAATGTTGCAGGTTGGAGCGTATTTTTTAAAATAATTCTGTAATTAACGATAATAATTAATTTTTATTTTTCTGAGCTTAATATTTGTATCATAGATTTCTTTAAGGATTTTATAGCCACTTTGCTATGCCTTTCTGGCATATCGTTTATCGCTGTTGCATGTAACAGGTACATCTGGAACGTAATGGCGCAGGTGGACGAGAGCTACTACACTACGATCAAATTAGTACATCTTTTGAAAAGCTCCATGGTAGTACATAGCTGTGATGATTTAAATTATTATATCAAATTAAGTGGTCGTGAATTTAAACTAGTACATGCTACCATGGCTACAAAACCCACCATTACTCCTTTGCACCATAATCATTAAACAAAAAACACTAGTCATTAAAATCCACATATTTAACTTTCAAAACAAATTAGCATTTATTCACACTTCTATTATTATTATAATTAAAATTACATAAATTTATTATAAAATCGCTTAAGGAGGAGAAATCACCAGAGTGAGTCGAGGACGTTTCACTCATATTCCAACGAGCAAACACTGACCTAATATACATGAAGATCCGCATATACGTTTGTATTTTGGCATCATGTTGAAGGTCTATTAATCTGCATGGATGTCACCAACGTTCTGAAAATGGTGCCTACTGGTCTCACAATAGCCGTTATTTATTATTTTACAGACGCTACTTACTATTTTATAGAATCAAACAAAATTAATTCCTTTCCCACAATGGTAAAAACTATTGCGATATTTAGGATTTTCAATCAATAAAACTTAAAATAAAATACTCAAACAATGTCTGTAAATAAATAATCTTGTTGCAAGTATATTTATTTAAGTTGTGAAATGAAACTGCAGTTTGGCGCATTGTTGAGTATTTTTATTTATTTATTTTTTTTTTTGTAAGTGGAAGTATTGTTAAAATGCTGTTTGGTTTTCTTCATTTCGCTGTTAGTTCTGGTCTAAATGCATTTGAAATACCGGATAATTTCAGATACACTCTTTAATTTAAAATAAAGTTAAATTGTATACTCTACCTTTAGAAAATACTTTGCAGAATTAAACAAAATTAATTCTCATACCTCAATGCCAATAACTACTGCAGTATTTAGGATTTTCAATCGTGAAGCAGATTACCCGAAGATGCTATGTCTGTTCATATATTATAATCTTGTTGTAAGTACTATATTGATTTAAGCTGCGGAAGGAAATGGTTAGGTTTGTGGCGCATTGTTGACGATAACCATATATCACTTTGTTAAGGCACTGATATATCGTACTATTCCAATAAATATATTGCGTAATCATTGTGTATCATAACTCCATTTGGGCATTGGATGGAATATAAATGGGTCTTGATATTTTAATGATATTCTTGTGTTCGCAAAATGTTTGTCGCAAACTTTCACTTTTTACTAAAAACACAGGGTGTCCAAAATACAGGGTGCCCTCTTATATCCGTTACATCCCCCTTAACTTCTAAACGATGACAGCTTAGGCCATAAGCTTGGTGTCTAGGTATAGTAAAAAGGCTATGCGGTACTCGATACGACAATTTACAACGCCATCTATCTGCAAATTTTGGATCTAGCGGTCCTATATCATAAACGGTAAAATATACATGAAAAATATCAATTAGAAAGTTGTAGAGCACTCTCGATTTAGTACGAAAAGATACCTTGCGCACATTAATACACAAAACAGAATGCAAAAAAATGAACATTTGTTTGATTGTGAAGAGAAGCGAGAAAAGACCACCTTGCGGACTAAATACGAGCCTGTGTTGTAGCGCAGGGGAAGCGCACGTGATTCGCATTCATGAGGACCATGGTTCTATCCCCCCAGCCTGCGTGTTTTACTGAATGTCTCTACAAACCATGAACATTTTCTGCTGATCTTGCAAAATCGTCTCTCCAAACACACAGCTCAACTCAACCATGTCTGGTATAAAAATCACATTGATCTCATGTATTATGCAAATGAGGATGGAAAGTCATATCTGCTCACCAGAGACTACTACTATAAAAAGGATGTTTCTGCTGGGTTGTACGCTAAAGCGGAGAGTTATGGCAAAATTTGGCAGTAACGAGTATTGCGAGATGTTGTTAATTTACGGTGAATGTGGGCGTAAGGCAAAATCAGCTGCAAGGCTGTATCGTGAACGTTTCCCTCAAGATCTACATCCTACACGGCAGACCATCTTAAATGTTTTAAATAGTTTAAGGGAGACGTGCTGCTTGATCAGCCGACCTCGAATTCGTACACCTCGTAATGTAGGACGGAAAGTGCAACCTGGAGATGTGCTAGCATACGTTCTCGCCCATCCTCAGAGCAGCACAAGAATGATCAGTGAAAATTGGGGCCTCTCAAAAAGCCGCGTCTGGAAAATCCTGAAGGAATCAGGTGCTCATCCATACCGATCCACATCTGTGCAGGGATTGCTGCAAAGAGATACTGAGAGACGTTACACGTGGTGCAACTTTATGTTGAATAACTTAGAGGTCCACCCAATATTCCTGGCAGACATAATATGGACGGATGAGGCATATTTTTCAAGGAACGGAATGTTTAATAGACCGAACGTTCATACCTGGTCGCAGGAAAATCCGAGATATGCCGTCGAAGTTTGACATCAACAACGCTGGCCGATTAATTGTTGGTGCGGGATTTTTAATGACAGGCTCATTTTACCAGTATTTTACGGTTATTGACCAGTATTTTACGAGGGCATGTTAACGGGACAACGGTACTTGCAGCTTCTGCAGGATGTAATGACCGACTTTGTTGAGAATCTACCGTTGCACCAACTCCTAAATGTATGGTTCCAACAAGACGGCGCACCTCCGCATAAGATTTCAAAAGTTCAGCAGTACCTAATAGAGACATTCCAGAATCAAGTCATCGAGTATGGTGGTTCCGTCGAGTGGCCCCCGCGCTCACCTGACTTGACCCCTTTGGACTTCTTCTTATGGGGACACATAAAAGGGCAGGTATATGCGACCCCTCCGTCAACATTGCAGTATATTCGACGACGCATTACTGATGCTTGTCCGTCCGTAACATCTGCCATGTTGCACAATGTGCAGCGAGAAATCCAATTCAGAGTGCAAATGTGTATAGTGGCTAACGACGAGCATTTTCAGCAATATACTATTGTAAATATATGATGCTGAAAACAGAGAAGTGTCTCAGTTTCTTTGTTCCACTCTTTATGACATGAAAATTTTCGAAATCGTGACCAAACAAATGTTCATTTTCTGCATTCTGATTTGAGTATTAATATGCGCAAGGTATCTTTTCGTACTAAATCGAGAGTGCTCTACAACTTTCAAATTAACTTTTTTCACGTATCTTTCACCGTTTACTAAATAGGACCTCTAATTCCAAAATTTACCGATAGATGGCGCTGTAATTTTCTCATCAAGTAGCGCATAGGATTTTTACTATACCTAGACACCAACTTTATGGCCTAAGCTGTCACCGTTTAGAAGTTAAGGGGGGTGTAACGGATATAAGTGGGCACCCTGTATAAAGAAACTACTAAAGGTATTCAATATAATGAAGTAATATCTTAGAAAATACATATAGATATTTCTGTTTTACATCATGATAAAGGGAATATGTCAGTCTTTTCTTTCATTATAATAATTTTAATGGATTTCAAGCTCGGCACTCTCAGTTACACGATATATGTCCAGACGGTAGATGGAGTCATTCCACGTTACTTGAAGCATATTTGGACCATCGTCAGTTATGCGGATTCTTTGGTACTGCAAGCAGTTCTACTTGATCTGGTAAATAATGTTTTATGCATAACTCCACAGGAAAAAAATCAAGTGGTGTTGAAATATCACTGAGCTTATATACGTTCTCTAGCTGGCCCCTCTGTAAGAGCGTTGAAAGCGCAAACCGCCCGACTCACCCGAAAACTCTGTAAGAGCATGCACGTTTTTGACATATGCACATGAGCAGCGCATGACAAAATTTTGAAAAAATTCTCTCTGCGCTGGCGCAAATCAGAAGTTTATATATTATAACATAAGAGAAGGCACTTGATCACTCATTATAGCTATGGCAGCTTTCCTCCTCTCTTCAGCCATTGGTGTATTTATTCCACAGCAGACTCTGAACTAACTAAAATGAATGATTTTGCAATTCCTGTTTGTGATGAAAAGAAGGATCTTGAGGAAGGTTTCTTTGATACCTGTTGACCCCGAAAATGTAGCGTATGCTGTATGCAGACGAATTTTTTTGCATTAGCTACATAAATAAATTTGAAGATTTATCTAAATGTTTGTTTGTTTGTCACTTCATTACGAGAGAACGACTGCACCAAATTTTATGAAATTTTAAGTGTGGCCTTGTAATAGCTATTCTTAAAATTTCGCCCATGGTTTGAGAATCTAGGCCCAGGGGTTGTCGAAATATTAATAAAAACGGATCTTACTTAAAAGTAGCAATATGCAGAAAATGTATTTGAAGAAAATCATATCATTGTGCTCAGAAACACAATTAAATCAAATGTGTTCATGCGGCAGACGATTGTTATTATTTTCTCCAATTTTAAATAATAACGAAATGAATATAAAAATAAATTTTTTAAATGAACTGTATGGCATTTCTGACTGAAGTACATCATTTATGGCCATTGGGTTTCAAAATTGAAATAATCATAGGTATTTTCAATTTCTTACATCAGCTGTTTTAATTTAGCAAATACTTTTTAAACTCATATATTCTGTTTATCTAATTATTGAAACAGAATAAAAATGGTACATGTATACCTTTTACTACCATCTTAGCACTTTCATTTTGGCATATATTGATAAAATATAATATTTTTTTTTGTAAATTTGCTTACAAATAGGACCAGGATCTTTTGTCCTTCAGATCTGCCTGTTGTTGAGACCGTCCGACCTACCAGAAAGTTGTAAGGTAACTGTTTGGATGGACGGGAAGACGGATCTGTCTGTAAAGATAACTTTGTACAGCGAGAACAGAGCTTATTACACTTCTTTTAAAAGAATGAAATAAAATATTTTAATATAATGTTTTGAATAACAATATAATTTAAAGTACTGCAGAAATTTGCACACACTTTAAATCGAGCAATGTCAGACATAACTGCTATTATCTATAAACTTTGCAAATTGTGCTTCTGTCTCTTTGCATATTATCTCAGCACGAGATGACTCACAGATTTCTTATTTTTTTTTTTTAGAAATATTATAGAATTTCAAAAATAACGATTTTTTTAGGAGAATCAAATGAAATACTTTAATATAATGTTTTGAATAACAATGTAATTTAAAGTACTGCAGGAATTTGCACACATTTACATCACGAGCAACGTCAGATATAACAGCTAATATCTATAAACTTTGTAAATTGTGCTTCTATCTCTTTGTTTATTATCTCAGCACGAGAGAACTCACAGATTTCCTATTTTTTAGAAATGTTATAGAATTTCAAATATGACGATTCCAAAATATAAACGTTTACTTAAATTGTGAACGCTAAGTTTATGTACTTTACATGTTTCGTACGAAGAACGGATTTACTGCTAATCGGTATATGCATTAAGTTCGGTATGCTATTTAAAGGAATAAACCAAGTTTATATATTCAAGAGCTATAAGCGGTTTAGAATACTTGATTATTTTCATACAGAAAACACAATTTTGATCGTATAAAATTAATTAAAATTTAAAATAATTGTAAATTATTTTTAAAGGGAACTTTTAATTGAGAGGGGGGAGAATACACCTAAAAATGTTTCATTAAATGCTATAAATCCATTTACACAATTCAAAACCCTCTTGTTACTACTTAATTTAAAGTAATAAATGAAAAACACCAAAATTATGCCAGAATAATGCTTTCTTAAATACTCCGAAATTAAACTGACGCTCTCATTTTTTGTCTTATGTTACAGAAATTCCGTCTGAGATGATTAAACGCAGAAGAAATTAAAATGATTGATTACGTATCTCAGTAATGGGATGTAAAACATTTTTGTTGAACTATTAAATGCATCTTAGGGGTGGCTATTACGTTACGAATACATTTATTTTTTCCTACTGTCAAAAATATACTGAATGATTTTTATAAAACATTCTTTCTTGGAATTAAAAAAATGTTTTTGAAACATATTTCTTGAATATTTGTCGAGTACGTCGATCTTGTGGTGGAAACATTAACTGAACATTTTGTAGAACGTGACAGACATTGCATTAGTTTATGCGGAGGAGGAGAATATTATTAGATTAGGACCAGAAATGTTTATATTGCCAAGAGAATTATCTTCATGGGGAACACGTTATGATACATTAGGCAAAGTGCTCAAACGGTACACGTACCTCTCGCATGCCACCTCAATTATGTGATTTGAATATTTTTGTTGTTAGTAGACTTGTTTATTGTTAGTTTTTGAAACATATTTTATGCATGTTTGTCGCATACGTCGATCTTGTGGTAGAAATGTTAACTGAAAATTGAATACAAAGTATCATGCATTGCATTGTTTTATTTGGAGGAGGATAATGTTATTAGCTTAGGATCAGAAATGCTTATATTGCCAAAAAATTATCTTCATGGGTAACATATTATGATACATTAGGCTAAGTGCTCAAACACAACATGAACCTCTAGCATACCATCTCAATTTTGCGATATAAATATTGTTTGTTGTAAATTTTTTAAACATATTTCATGCATGTTTGTCGTTCACGTCGATCTTGTGGTGGAGATATTAACTGAAAATCAAATATAACGTGACATGCATCGTATTACTTTATTTGGAGGAGGATAATATCATTAGATGAGGATCCGAAATATTTATATTCCCAACAATGTTATCTTTATGGGGAACATACTAAGATACAGTAGACTAAATGTTCAAACACTATATGCGCCTCGTATGTCACCCCAATTATACTAGATATAAATAGTATTTGATGTTAGTAGAATATATACATTTTTGCATCATTCTGCGTAAAAAAATAAAAGTTGATTTGACTGCCAAATTTAGTGTTTGCTCCTTGAATATAAAGAATGCCTCAAATAGAAACAAAGGTCTGCTATGTATTATTTGAATATAGGCAAAGCACAGTGAAACTTTTTACATATTTCTAACAATACTAATATTCTTTTAAAACGATTTATACTCATAAACTGAATTGAGTTCTGCACTCATAGTTTAAATATATATCTGGAAAGCTAAAATACTACATGTGATACAGAATATAATACAAATAAAATGACCGAAGTAGGTCATAAATTAACTCCTGGTTATATATATCGTGTGACAACTATGGTATGGGCTTTAATAGTGCAACAGTTTCATTTACAGGTTTCTTGTGTGGCTAAGTGAGCGAGACCTTGTCTAAACAGCATTCCATTTGTGGGATTTCGTATGTACAAACGCCGTAATCACTGGAGCAATGCTTAACATTAAGTCATGAGTTACCCAGGAAGGACCTGAATGACTTGCAAAATTTGGATGGAGTGAATATTTTACGCATTTTATGCCATCTCATTTAAAGCTTTATTGCCATATATTTTACAACTTTAAAGATTGCGTTATTTAAAAATAAATAAGAAAGATCAATCATGCATAAAGCATTGATTATGAAACACTTCCCAACTGAAATGCAATTTTATTTAAACATCTCTAAAATGCGATACATTCAGCTGTGATATTTTTTTAATTATCACAGAACTACAATAATGTATTTTACTTGAAAACTTGGGTCAAACTTGAGAAAAAATGAAATTTATTCAAATGACATCATTGAAATATAAATTGTCTGGCTCTCTTTGTAAGAGAGATAAATATTTCAGTCATACAATTTTATTCCAGACTCCGAAGTTAAATAATTTTGGTGAAGAAAACAGCAATTCTTATACAATTCATCTTACAATCACTTGTTTGCATTCTGAATTCATTAAAATTAAGCATCGTTGTAGAAATAATCAAAGTTTGATGATCATTTAATCTAAAAAATACTGTATTTACGTTAGCGCAGAACACAGATAGACAGTAAATACGTAAAAATAAAGCGGTTTTAGAACGCATGCAACACTAAATATAAATTTAAAAGAACTTTTAAAATACCGATTTTTATTCTGGGAAAAAATGGATGCCATATTTTATTTTTAATTGGGTCACGTGATCTCTTCATATTATATGGATGTTGAAGACCCAGACCACACGACCAACCCTAAGGCTTATGTGTGACCGGATATTATATGGGTGCAATTATTATATTAATTTTTATTTAAAAAAAAGCTATCAAACATATTTTGCTGAATTTTTTTATATATATTATGGGATCATTTGAAAATTTTCGAAGCAATTTGTGAATATTAACTCCGCTTAAAAATTGTTTAAAAAATTAGGTCCCATAGGATTCAATGCATTTCATTTCTTTAACCCGGGTTTTATCCAAAACTAATTGGGTGATATTATTCATTTGCATTCACATATGTCCCATAGACCGTCTCAATAACATATTAAATTTAATTTTGCTAAAGCCATTTTTACGTCAGTTATAGTGGGAAAGGGCAGACATACAGAATAAACAAAATCATAAACATTTTCAACTATCTTGAAAAGTGTTAAAAAAGAATTCGAAACAATCAGGCAATAAATCGTACAGTTTTCTACGAAATATAAATACGATCTATTTGAAAGCCATTAGTGCAATTTCCTCATGTATTCTTGTCATCAGATATTTTAATAAAAATCCCAGCTGTGCTTGAATAAAATATTTAATTTATGAGCACCAGTCGCCTTGCAAGAAATAATAACTGTTAAAATAAACCGAGGCTGATCCTTTCGTATTAATTTTCGCACACACATACACAAACGCAAGCACACAAACACACACACTCACGCAGAAACACACGCAAACACGCACGCACACACACACACGCACAAACACAAGCACACACACACACATATATATATATATATATATAAATATATATATATATATATATATTTATATATATATATAAGGATTCTAAATAACAGGGATGACCAAATGCCTTGAATAAAATGGCAGAGGAGGATTGCGACTCCTCTTTCCCGTTTAAAGCAGCTTTTGCAGACCGGGCAAACGCTCACGGTACCTATGCAATACAATGGTCGGTCCCCCCTAATGTGCCAAGGTAAAAAAACCCAAACAACAGGAAAAGCAAGAACTACGACTATGAATCGATGGAGACAATGAAATCCAACGTTCAAAACGCAAGTTAAGTAAGCCTTTTTGCGCATGCGTGTATTGACAATAGTCTCGCACAATCAAGCAGTCCTGCATAATCAATCAGCTCTCATCAATATCCCTATTGAATGAATCAACGTCTTTTTCTATGTTGTAAAATGAATTATAATAACTTTTGAAAAAATTAATGGGATAATGCTTTTTTATAGCTTCATTGATAATTTTTTGGTTGCACTTAATGCAATCCTTTTTGAATGTATTATAGATTTGGTTTCTTTTGAAATGTCCGACAATAATATTCCTGAATATATTCTTAGTAAGATTTGTTTTCTAATTAATGATATGGTTGATCTTGATTTTATATAAATCGCGTTTGCCATATAAAGTCGTATATAATCCATATTGTCTATGTTTTCTGATTGATAAGTCCAAAATGTTTACTGTGTCTTCATCAGTATGTAATGATAAAACAAGAGAGTGTTGACAAATAGCTAATATAAGATTCTTAGGAGGAAATTTAAGAATATTCAGCTAATTTAAATTTATTAACTGTACATTTTACTAAATATACAGTATATTTGTATAATATACTGGTATTTTTTAGGTTACTAATGTACAAAGCTAATCTATAAATCCTGAAAAGTGGATTAAGTATAATATTTCTAAACAATTGAATAGAGTTACAGAAATTAAATGGTAAAATTATATATATATATATATATATATATATATATATATATATATATATATCATACCAGAAAAGTATAAAAATGAAAAAAAGCAATATATCAAAGAATGGCTGGGGGGGTTGTGACCCCCACTCCCCGGTTAAACCAGCTTTGCGTCTAGACAACACTCCCGGAAGCCGATATATTGCACAAATATGAATACCGAAGTATCAAAAACTTTTCTAAAAAGGATTTTAAAAAAGGATTTTAAAAAAGGATTTTAAAAAGGAGGCTACAAAACATGAAAGTGTGGTTACAAAACATAAAAGTGTGGAGTACCCAGAAGACTCGTATTTTAAAACTGTACTATTAGTTTAACTCTCACAAAACTAAAGGCAATAAGAAACAAACATATAGATTTTAATTTCCAAAGTAGATACTGTACCATAACCCAGATGTACTATTCACCATGACGAATCCAGCATTAATCCATCTGCTTGTTATTATCTATTGTATATAAGAGTGTACTCATTCATAACCTGTGTAAAGATGGCTCAGACTCCCTAACGTTTTTTGTATATAAGAATGAAAGTTAAAAAATTCCTGTAATCACACGAATAAGGCGCTATGCTGCACTACAATGCTACTGCGGTATGATATTAAAATCCACATTGAAGTGCAGCATAGCGCCTTATTCGTGTGATTACAGGAATTTTTTAACTTTCATTCTTATATACATATTTATTTTTATATATATTTATATATTGCATATATATATATATATATGTGTGTGTGTGTGTGTGTGTATATATATATATGTATATACATATATATGCCCTTACGGCATAAAGTAGGAAACTTTTTTGTTATTATTAAAATACCCGAACATTTATCCTTTCTTCTCGTAAATATTCAACAAGTGTCACAATATCTGTGTGACAAAATCATAGTGCATAGTGAATTGGCAAAAGCATAGTGCATAGTGAATTGACAAAAGCATGTTGCAAAACGTCCTTTTTACGCTGAAGATGCCTTATTATACTTCAGGAGCACAATTACACCATATTCTAAAATGGGGGGAGGGGGCAAATACGAACATATGATTTTGTTGTGACTTGCAGATATAATTGTTTCAACACTTCTTCTTTTTTATAGACATTGAACTAAAAAATTTGTTTCAAGGATATAATGTCGCGAACGTTTTGGTATACTCGACAGAGAAGACAAAGTTTTGAAATCAAACACATTTATTAAACATGAAATAACAAGGCAGTTGATCGAAAACAGTGGAGTACAAGCATTTCTCGCAATAACTCAGAGTTACACTCGGTAGGGTGACCATTAAGAACACCCCTGGAGGAAGAGGAACCAAGAGAATACACATATTTTCTGATACATAAAATAAACACAATATTCCTCATATTATACTTGACATTTATATACGACATTTGTATACTTTGAACATATACGACATTTTCATATAACATCATCAATGACTCGATACTCACGAGGATTTGACAATTAACACTCTATTCGTTAGGTGGAAGACTAAATATATATAAAACTTTACCTCGTCTCTTTTAAATATAACATTTACAATTCTGTACCATGGGAAAGGATATCAGGATGGACTCTCGGCATAAACTCATCGAGATTCTTGCGCAGAACAAAATCCATAATGGTCGGGAAACTTGACTACACAACATCATGCTGGCGGAATTCAACATCTTGATTGGTTACGGAGATTGGTTGATTCGTACCTTAGGACACAAGGAGGAGTCAGGCAAATACAAATCGCTATAAAATGAGCTTTCCCTCTTGCCCTATCAGCGATTCAAGCCGACCAGTGAAAGAACCATTTTCTCTTTTTACAAGACTCATTATTCCATTACTACCAGGCTGATTCATTTAAAAACACGAGTGACTCATCTCTGAACCGAGCCAAACGACTCTACGCACAACTTGTCGAACTATGTTACATATTTTAATCACATCCTTCCACTTTCAAAATCAATCCACCTTTTCTTAAAATTCGCGATCATACGCGAATCAAACACACACGTCTACATTTTTCCACGACTCCTTCCACACTGCTTCCAAAATCCTTTTTTCAAACGCGCGCGTGCGCACAACCTGCAAGTTCCCAACTAGCGACTGAGAAGCGAAAATACAAAACTATTACTATTTTTCTGGAACATAAACACTTTTGCGATTTTAGAGTTCACTTCCCTTAAAAGTCAATGTAATTGAAAACATGTAGAAAAGACATCTATATTTCGAAATTGACACTTTCAATCACACAGAAATAAAACAATACTTTAATATACAATTTTAACACAGAGGTGTGAAAGCCTTATCACACTCCTTCGGGGCCCGGGAGAAAAATTTCCTGCAAAGCGGGGAATTTTTCCACACAATACTAGGAAAATACCTGCATTAAGTTCCCAATGACATATGTTCCATTGAGAGGAATTTAGTGTAAATTTTGAGCGATGTACATGTACATCAAAGAAAAAAAACAAAAACAAACAAGATCATGACCAGCATAATAACCAAAATCCAAGAGTGGCCTAAAGTTTGACTCGTGAGTCAAAAAAAAATAAGTCTCAATACAAGCATAGACCTTTACAAGACAACACCAAATTAACAAGACACAAATGATGAAATTGCCCCTTTTAAAATTTAAACACTAATACATTTTCTGGTGAGTACCACAGAGACATGAAAATTTAATTTACTCAACTCACAAAAAGTTTAACTAAACAAAAAGTTTTCTTTCTTCAAAAATTTTACAATTAAAATTCTATAAATTTACTTTTCACAGAAATCAATTTATTAACTATTATCCAACCTTGCCAACAAATTACTTTAAAAGACATTTAAAAAAAAATTACTAATTTAGAAAATGAGACAAATTTTCAAACCAAGAATGTTGATCAGGCACCCAGGCAAGAAACAAGTCCATTAGAAAGTTGCAAACCTAGAGGTGGCGGTACCCCCAACCAATAAGTCAACAAACACCAAATGACAAAAAAAAATTTCTAAAATTTACTAGACCTTTAAATTAAAAAAAAATCATTCACACATTCATAAAATAAAACAGAGATAAAAATTATCAGTTATCCTTAAAAATCCTTACCAAAACTCTAATCCATCAAGTACTTAATTGTCTTAAAATTACTTTAAAACGTTACTGCTTATCATTAAAGTAAAGCAAAAAAAAATTTTTATTTAAGTATTTAGAATTTTAAAACACTACTTCAACCTGATTAACATGGCACTCACATTCAGAAAGCTGCACTGGCACAGAACTTGCAGTACAGAACATTCAGCTGACTGACACATAAAGCAAATTACACAGAAGTTCAGAAATATTGGATCCATTTTAACATAGCATACAGTTTTGCAAAACATTTTGTGAAACAATTGAAAATATAATATTATGAAACACAACTGTCTATCTCACAACAATATCAGTCTTTTTTTTTTGAAAATGTGAGAATTTCATAATTCAAACATTTTATTTTACTTTTGAGCCAATTGCTCTCTTGACATATTGCCTTAATTGACAAGTAACTTTAATGAATAAATTGGCCTCTTGGGCGCAAGTCATACTTGTGTGAATTAGGAACATTTTGAGTTTTAACCCTATTTTGATGGTTTAGAAAATATCTACTTTTAAATTGTCTTGTTTCTTGAGTTGAAGAATTATCAATGTTATCATTATATGTGCTAGAAATCAATTCACTACGTCTAGGAGGTAAAGGAGTTAATCTATTAACGTGGACCAATTGCTGATTACATGGATTGTTTTTGTGTTGAATGACAAAGTTAACTTCAGTTGTTTGCTTGATAACTTCAAAAGGACCATGATTTAAAGAACTGAGTTTTTTTGATTGGCCTGGCCGAATATGAGGTGTGTAAAGATAGACCAAGTCACCAACTTTAATCTTAGGCATTTTAGCAGATTTATGTTGTTGAAGTTGTTGTGATTCCTGAGCTTCCTCAAGGTTTTTCTTAACAGTTACAAAGGTCTTTTTTAAGCGAACCTGTAAGTCATCTGAATAATCATGAGTAGATTTGTAAACTGGATATTTTACACCTGTTAAAAGAGCATCAGGTAGCACAGGGTCTCGACCAAAGACAAGATGTGCTGGGGACTCGCCTGTTGAGGCATGGACTGACGTTCTATGAGCCATTAAAGCGAATTGAATCATCCGATCCCAATCGCCCTTATCAGAATAGACCAGATTCTTTAAGGATCTAACTAACGTACCGTTCAGTCTTTCGACTAGCCCGTCTGACTGGGGATGGTACGCTGAAGTATTATGTTTTTTTATGCCTAATTTCTTGTATAGATTGTTGGCAGCTTCAGAAATGAAGTTACTACCTTGATCCGTAATTAAGTGAGCAGGAATTCCATGAATACTTATAAATCTCTCTAAACAAGCGAGAATATCCTCAGTTTTAACTGTAGCAAGTGGATAAGCCTCTGGCCATCTAGTGAAGTAATCTGTAATGACAAGAATGTACTTCATCCCAGAATTCGAGATAGGTAGTGGGCCGACTACATCCATAGCCACACGTTCAAAAGGATAAGTTGTAATAGGAAATTTCTGTATTGGAGCCTTGTTGTTACGAAAACCTCTGTTTTTTACACAAGTTGTGCACGACTTCACATAATTTTCAGTCTGAGCATGCATGTCTGGCCAATAATAGTTAACTGAAATTTTTGCCAGAGTTCTTTGAAAGCCACAATGTGCAGCAACAGGAGAATCATGGCAAAGCCATAGAATTTCTGAGACTAAGTCTTGAGGAATAACTACTCTCTCATTATATTGCTGTCTCTGCTTTGGATTTTTGTGTATGCAATGTAGCATATCATTTTTCATGAAAAATGAAAGTTTTTGTGGGTATGGTTTTACACCTTTTTCCAGAAGATTTTTGATTTTTATACATCTAGGATCTTTCAATTGACCAATAGCTATCCTAGTTACCAGAGAAGCTTCCACAGTAGTCTGTACTTGATCTTGAGAATTTTCAACGATTGCATTTATGTTTTCACTACTATCATTATTCTGTACCACTACTTTTCCAGAAATTTTCGTAGGGACAGATTCTACAATACTTTTAGGAACAGTTTGTTTCTGAGTGTTTTGAGATTTCTTTGAAGAAGACTCATCAATACATCTCGAAAAATAGTCAGCTACAACATTATGTTTCCCCGGTTTATGAATGATTTCATAATCAAAAGCCTGCAATGAAACGATCCAGCGAGCTATGCGCGAAGTAGGATCTCTTAATTTGAAAATGAACGATAAGGATGCTTGATCACAGTAAATTTTGAAATGTTTGCCTAAGAGATAGTGCTTAAATTGCTGGGTAGCCCAAACCACAGCCAAAGCTTCTTTCTCGACTACACTGTAATTCATTTCAGCACCTTGTAATTTTCGACTAGCAAAGGAAACTGGGTGAGATAACCCATTTTCATCCAATTGCGAAAGAACTGATCCCAAAGCGTAATTAGAGGCATCTGTATGCAAAGTAAAGGGCAAATTAAAATTTGGTAATTTTAAAATTGGTTCTTGAATAAGCCTGTTCTTAAGTATTTCAAAAGCTTCCTGAGCCTCCTGACTCCACACAAACTTTTTCTGCTTTGATTTTAAAAGATTAGTTAGTGGAAGAGTAATCTTTGCATAATCTGGTACAAACTTCCTATAAAAGCCTGTCAAACCCAAAAATTGTCTGATATTCTTGACACAGGTGGGTACTTTAAATTTTTGCACTAAATCAATGTTATGAGGGTCTGGCTGAACTTTTCCCTCAGACACTCTGAAACCTAAGTACTTTATTGTCTTTCTGAAAAAGAAGCATTTTGATGGCTTTAACCTAAGACCATGTTGAGATAATTTAATAAAAACTTCTTCTAATTTCATCATGTGTTCTTCAAAAGTTTTTGATGAGATGATAACATCATCTATGTATATTCCTGATAACCCTGCCAGTACAAGAGACATTAATCTCTGAAAAGACGCTGGTGCGTTTTTTAGACCAAAAGGGGTCCTACACCATTCGTAGTGACCGGTGGGCGTGGAAAAAGCTGTTTTGTGTGAATCCTGTGGATTCAAATGCAATTGGTAGAATCCTGAAGTTAAGTCCAAAGTTGAGAAAAATGTAGCACCTGCTAAATTATCAATCAATTCACTAATGTTAGGAATTGGAAAATTTTCTGTAATAGTAAGTTTGTTTAACTTGCGAAAATCACAACATAATCTATAAGAACCATCCGGTTTCCTTACAAACAGTACTGGCGTATTGTAAGGTGAAAAACTAGGTTTAATTATTTTAGCTTCTAATAATTCTGTGACTTGTCTATTGAGTTCCCCTTGTAAATGATGTGGAACTTTGTATGGTTTCTGATAAACAGGAACAGATGTTTCCAAATTTATCTCATGTAATATGGTTCTACAACCAGACAACTCAGCAACATTCTTTGCAAAAACTTGTCTATATTTATTCAACAAAGTTGATAATTTATGTTTTTGATCTTTTTGGAGATGACTCAGGTCAAAATCTCCTCCCCAACTTTCAAAAGGCTCCAAAGGTTCACTGGAGTCCAACTCTCCCTCACTCACTACATTAACTTCAACCTCCTCAGACACCTGAATTTCCTGAACATGAGCCACTTTTCTACCCTTATTCAAATGATAAGGTTTTTCCTCTGGGTTAGCAACACGAGCCCAAATAATTCCATCCTTAGGAGCTCTATATACAGCTCTAGCAATGAAGATGTGGTCATTTTTCTCTGATTCCAGAAGCAAGGTGGAATTTTCCGGAAACCCTTCTGAAAGTTTGATTTTAATAAATGATTCAGATAAAGGAGGAATTATACATTTTTGTGAATTTTTCACAATAATTGGCTCTTTAATTTTTGTATTTAGAGTTTCTTTTACTCTACATAAGTTATTAACAGTTATAATGTTTAAGTTCTTATGCTGTGCCACTTCTTCAGTACCACCTCTAACATGATTTTGCTTTTCCCCCATATGCAAAGTAACAATCTGTGCATTTACTACCAAATCTCTAAAAGATTTGCTTCCATTTTCCAAATCGTTAATATGTACCTCTTCACTACCCAAATGTGGCACTACATTATTTTCCGAAAAATTTCTGCTCACATACTCTTCCCGAATGACCTGAGACTCATTCACTACCGGTGCCAGATCTGCTTTGCATTTGGCACATGCATTCGTATGGAACTCTTTCGGTTTACAGTCCTCTACCACACGAACATTTTTTCCACTACTCATCTGCGAGTCAGGCACAGCAATACGCTTTGCGACACTACTTAGGTTTGAGTCTGCAATTTCCGACTCATTTGCCGGTTCATGATTTGAAATCGAAAGTAAATTATTCGTACATTGATAACCAACAAAAGGAATGGAAAAGTTTGAAAACTTAAAACAGAAGTGATTATAATCTATAATAGCATTATGTTTATGTAAAAACTTGTTACCAAGGATTACATTATATGAAATAGGAGCTGGTGATTTTAACACAAAAAATTCGGTAGGGAATCTTTCTTTTCCCAAATTTAGTGAAATAGTGGCTAAACATTCAACTTTAGTATCTTGTGAACTAAAGCTACGCAAAATTGTTGGTTTGTATGTTAGCAACATATGTGCAATGGGTACAGTATTTAAAGCTTCCTCATACACTAAATTAATTGAACTACCCGTATCAATCAATATTGACACTTCACTGCTCACTAATTTTCCTTTTATAATAGAAGAAGATGACAAAGAATTTGTAATATTATGACAAATATTATTTTCCTCAAAATGTGATGTTTGCCTATCAAAAGTTTTTCTATTATTATAATTGTGCATGGGATATCTACTCTGATTCCCAGAAGAATGATTTTTGGAATTTTGCAAAGATTTATATGACTCCTTATTTTTATAATTTTGCGTTCCTTGCTTTCTATACTTCCACTCATTTGCAGACATTTGCCCTCTGTGTCTTTCACCCTGGTGATACCTAGTTCCAGGACTGGTATAAATTTTCCTACATTTTATACCGTACGCATCTCTTTTTTGAAAAACCTTTTTCCAACACAGTTCTTGAACGTGACCTAATTTACCACATTTGTCACACTTTGGACGCGGTGAACGCTTTTCGTTAACTTTATCTGAATTAAACTTAAATTTTTCTATTTTACCCCTAAGAAATTCAATGTCCCTTTCCTGTTCTAACACTTTTCTTTTTAAATCTGACATACTTTCACTTTGATCTGGTGTGAGAACATATTTTTCTGGTGTGAGAACACCTTTTTTTGTAAGTTCCGGATTAGTCAAGTACATAGCATTATTTTCATTTAAAATAGATTCCTCAAGAATTGCAAGTTTTCTAGCCGAATAAAAATCTCTAGGGTTTTGTGACAACACCAATCTTTTTAGTTCCGGATATAAACCATTAATAAATGAAGTTTTTAAAAGTGTTTGCCTGATTTTATTCTCACTTTCGGAATCTACATCTTCCGGAACAACCTTAAATGAAGCAGCTTCGATTCTCATCGAAAACTGTTTAACCGACTCATTTGGTCTCTGTGTAAAGTTCACGAGTGAAATTATGTTTTTAGTAACATTTTCGGTCACTTCAAAATGATCTTTCAAAATGTGAATAATTTCCTGCAAATTTTTACAATTTCTGTGCTTTGGATTCTCTTCAATCAATCTATTTGCTTCCCCCTCTAAATTCAATCTCAAACAAACTAATTTGTCACACTCACTCCAGTTTGCATGAGTGGCTACTAAATTTAACTTTTCCAAAAACTGTGACAACGAAAGCTCTGAATTTCCCGAGAATTTTGGAATATGATGTGCGAACTTAGGTGTGAAAATATGGAATGATTTTAACATGTTATCATTTACCGATGAAGCACTGTTTTGATTTGGCAAAGTGCCAGAAGAAGAATTCAGACATACCGGCGATTTATCTGATATATTTTCCTCATTAGATTTAGCTTTGTGGCTAACATTTTTAACTTTACTTTTAGAATTAACAGTATCCGACTCAGTAGCAATATCAAGCGACAAATTCAAGGAGGAATTTAATTTTTTACTTGAATTTTTACTCATCTTACCGACATTTACTTTTTTGTTTCTAGTAATTGGAGCCATTTTGCATAACAATCAAATATACTCGTATAGTTTAACACAATATGCAATTGCAATGTTCTTAAACAGTATTTACAATAAAACCAGTTTTTATCAAATCAAATGACATAAATATGCAAACAAATCAATTTTTTTTTATCAAATGGCACATATCAAATTCCAAGAACACTCGTTTTTGAGAACACCGAAAGCAGAACATGGAACTCTGTTTACTTAAGAAAACACTCATTTTAGCACAACGGTAATTTTTAACCTTCAAAATTTCAATTCTTAAGAAAAAATTTTTTAAATTTTAATTCTCTCAGCTCTTCCCCACTCACCGAGAAAAGTAACGGCACCAATTCTGTCGCGAACGTTTTGGTATACTCGACAGAGAAGACAAAGTTTTGAAATCAAACACATTTATTAAACATGAAATAACAAGGCAGTTGATCGAAAACAGTGGAGTACAAGCATTTCTCGCAATAACTCAGAGTTACACTCGGTAGGGTGACCATTAAGAACACCCCTGGAGGAAGAGGAACCAAGAGAATACACATATTTTCTGATACATAAAATAAACACAATATTCCTCATATTATACTTGACATTTATATACGACATTTGTATACTTTGAACATATACGACATTTTCATATAACATCATCAATGACTCGATACTCACGAGGATTTGACAATTAACACTCTATTCGTTAGGTGGAAGACTAAATATATATAAAACTTTACCTCGTCTCTTTTAAATATAACATTTACAATTCTGTACCATGGGAAAGGATATCAGGATGGACTCTCGGCATAAACTCATCGAGATTCTTGCGCAGAACAAAATCCATAATGGTCGGGAAACTTGACTACACAACATCATGCTGGCGGAATTCAACATCTTGATTGGTTACGGAGATTGGTTGATTCGTACCTTAGGACACAAGGAGGAGTCAGGCAAATACAAATCGCTATAAAATGAGCTTTCCCTCTTGCCCTATCAGCGATTCAAGCCGACCAGTGAAAGAACCATTTTCTCTTTTTACAAGACTCATTATTCCATTACTACCAGGCTGATTCATTTAAAAACACGAGTGACTCATCTCTGAACCGAGCCAAACGACTCTACGCACAACTTGTCGAACTATGTTACATATTTTAATCACATCCTTCCACTTTCAAAATCAATCCACCTTTTCTTAAAATTCGCGATCATACGCGAATCAAACACACACGTCTACATTTTTCCACGACTCCTTCCACACTGCTTCCAAAATCCTTTTTTCAAACGCGCGCGTGCGCACAACCTGCAAGTTCCCAACTAGCGACTGAGAAGCGAAAATACAAAACTATTACTATTTTTCTGGAACATAAACACTTTTGCGATTTTAGAGTTCACTTCCCTTAAAAGTCAATGTAATTGAAAACATGTAGAAAAGACATCTATATTTCGAAATTGACACTTTCAATCACACAGAAATAAAACAATACTTTAATATACAATTTTAACACAGAGGTGTGAAAGCCTTATCACAATAACATGTAAATAATCAATTTTTATATTAACGCATCAATTTTATGTGTTATGTTAAACTTTAACACATGATTTTAAAAAAATTGTACGAAGTAAAAAAAAAAGTGAAATATACATTTTTTTTTTCTAAATATTAATGTGTATATTAAAATTATTTCGTTTAAAAGCCTTTATAATGCTTTCGTGGATAAGTATTAAACAAATTTATTCTTTTAAACTTACGAATCCAGGATATATGTGAAAGACAAAATGAATATCCAAATGAAGTTATAATTATTTTAAACAACTTGTGAGTTCTAGTGAAAAATTGCAAAAACATTTTAAAGTTAATAAATGCAGAAAATCGTTAAGCTTATTTTTTTTTTTATCCCAAAGGCATCTTCAAAATGAATATTTTATTATATACATTTTATATAGTATTATTTGACTTACCAAAAAGACTCAAAATTAGACGAACTGTATAATAGACAATTTAGAAACATTTCATCTCGAGTCTCCGTCTATGAATAGACAAATTCATACATAACATAAATGTAATTATTTATCATCACTTTTATAGTTTGTGGATGTATCTTTTAGTGTTTTTACTACTTGTCACTGTCGTGATATTCGTGCAAAATATTTTGCACAATTTGGCCATCATATCATGTAGTCTCAAGAACGATAATTAAGTCCAGTTCTTATTTCAAGTTCGAAATCGGAATATTGCTTATGCACGTGATCTACTATGCACTCTTACATTTTATTTTTCCTTTGAGAATAATGAATGTAACAGTAAAATATGACAACATTTCGCTGTCGGAAAGTACCACTGTCTGTAAAGAGTAGTCAATCATTCAAAAGTTTTACATATTCTGCGATCACTAAAACATAAATGAAGTAATTTATCATCAATTTTGTGTTAGTTTGTTTCTGTATCTTGAAGTGTCCCCACTCCGCGTCACTGCTGTAACATTCGGCACAACCTATCTTTTTCGTAGAAAACATATTGCACAATTTGGCACTCAAATCATGAGTCTCATGAAGGATAATCAATCCCAATTTTTATTTCAAATGCGAAATATGAATACTGCTTACACAATTGTGAGCTATCATACAATCTTACATTTTATCCGTCGTTGGAAATTGATAAATTTAACAACATTAATAGAGCAACATTTCTCTGTCGAAAACTATTGCTGTCGGAAATAAGTAGTCAAGTAATCTACAATTTGATATTTTGTACACTCACTAAAACATAAATGAAGTCATTTATAGTCAATTTTATAATAGTTTGTGAAGGTATCTCCCTTGTAGTGTCCTCACCCTGTGTTACTGCAGTGATGTTTAATACAACGTATATTCCTCATACAAAACACTTTGCACAATTTGGCACGCCACTCAGGAGTCTCATGAACGATGATTAACCCCAGTTCTTATTTAAAGTGCGGAATCTGAATACTGCTTATGCACGTCAGCTATTATACACTCGTACATTTCATTTGTTTTTCGAAAATAATAAATTTAACCGCAAAATAGAACAACATTTCGCTGCCGAAAAGTATTGCTGTCGGAAAAGAGTAGTCAAGTATTGCACAGTTTTATAGCATTGTACACTCACTAAAGTATAAATGAAGTAATTTGTAGTCACTTTTGTAATATTTTGTGAATGTATCTTGCTTGCAGTGTTCTCATTCTGTATTACTGCTGTAACGTTTAATACAACATGTCTTCTGCAGACAAAACATTTTGCATAATTTGGCACTCAAATCATGAAGGATAATCAATCACAGTTTTAATATAATTGCAAAATCTGAATACTTCTTACACACCTTGAGCTTTTATACAAACCTACATTTTATTCGTCTTTTGAGAATAATAAATTTAACCGTAAAATTGGATAACATATTTCTCTCTAAAATAAGTAGACAGTTTTACATATTGTGCGATCACCAAGACATAAATGAAGTAATTTATCAACACTTTTGTAATAGTTTGTGGCGGTATTTTGCAGTGCCTTTATCCCTTGTCACTGCCGTGACATTTCATACAACATGTCTTCTGCAGACAAAACATTTTGCATAATTTGGCACTCAAATCATGTGTCTCATAAACGATAATTAAGCCCAATTTTTATTTCAAGTGCGAAATCTGAATACTGCTTATACACGTGAGCTATCATACACTTTTACATTTTATTTGACCTTTGAGGATAATAAATTCAACCGTAAAATTGCAACGCTTTTATTTACTGCACTCTAGGGGGATGCGAGACGCTTTAAATCCTATACTCGGGGCATGACTTAGGAACTTAACACGAATCTTCGCTGCTATGTGAAAAAAATATTGCTGTACAATGGAATTGTAGATAGAATACAATCAAGTAGATGTAATACAATCATGATGGATATTATATTTATTGCGTTCAATTTAAATTTGTCAGGATGCTTTAAATGTTGATTATTTGTGAATTATGATGCTTGTTAGAACTAAAAGTAATTTCCACTAAAAGCAACGTGTTCAAATATATTTAATTTATTCCATAGATTTAATACACAAGAAATATTATAGTACCAATATTTTAAAAGATTAGTCGGATTTACATGTATCAATTTTACATATTGTGCTGCACTAAAACAAAAATGGTGTAATTTATTGTCACGTTTGTATAACTTGTGTATGTCTCCTTGCAAAAGTGTGCAAATCGTAAAATAGATTTATAAAATTTTCATTATATTTAATAGTTATACAAGATTCCCAGAAATGCTCTTAAACATCCTAAAAACTTTTTAAGGAAAGATCTGTTAGTGTAAATATTAGGTCGAACTATAGTAAATTATAAATTTCTGACAGAATAAAAGTGATTTCCGTGCCCTAGATGCAAAATGTGGAAAGTCAAGATAAACAAATCCGCCAACAAAGTGAGATAATTAAAAAAATACGATTACAAAGTGGTATATCATGATCAATGTAGTTAGGATCCACACCAGAAACGCACGATACGCGTATATGGAAGGCAATAAATATCTATGAATAAGTCGTTACATCAAAGACTGAACATGCTGTTAATTAAGATTCCTGTGCATATTTGTGTTATCTACTTCAGCATTTCTGAATATGACAGCAATTCACTTATTAATGCTGTGTCATTCATATATATATATATATATATATATATATATATATATATATATATATATATATATATATATATAGTGAATACAAATGAAAAAATAAAAAAGAGGGTATACTTATAAGCTGATGGAAATAAAAGGTGAAGACATGTTACAGGATTGTTTAATCTTTTATACATTATATATATATATATAACAGTTGTATTGTTGATTCCTCCAAACTATATATATATATATATATATATATATATATATATATATAATATAAAAAAATAAATTTTTGAAATTCCCAAAAAAGTAATAAAGATAAATTGTAACACCTATATAAAAGCAAAATTTTAAATTTTAAGAAATCAGCCAAAAAAAAAAAAAAATAGTAATTGAAACACTTTCCACCCAACTAATTCTGGAATTTTAAATTTGCTCAATAAATAAATGTATGTTGCATTCTCTTGTCTTTATTAAAATATTTTATTACAATATTTATCAAATATTTCATACTTGTTAAGTATTGTTATTACTTTTAATTTGCTTTAGTTCATATATATACATACATTATATATATATATATATATATATATAAATAATCCATTTTTAAATTGGTGTTTTATACATAGACATTATAGTTGGTAAATTAGCCTGCAGAACGTTATTTGGTGCTTTTTATGCCTTGATTAGTTTCTTGGACAATTTAGCACCAATACAGAAGAATAAATATATTATGATAAATTATAGACTATGATTTAATTTTCAATCTGTATTCATCTAAAAGTAATTCTGTGTAAAAAAATATATAAAGTTCATTCTATAAATTAACCTTGTGGAAATGCAAATCTGGAAAGAATGTAACGTAGTCGTTACGTTTGAATTATTTTATAAATTAATTATCTGTGAATGATATGCTCTGAATGTTTTTATCCCGATATTTTGAAAACCATGAACTTCAAACTATTAAAAATATTGTTTAGACATTTTGCTAAGAACACGCTAAAATTTTCATGAAAATCCATTTAATAGAATACCTTAAATGAGGCTATAAAATATTCAGTTCTTAAGTGAATAAATAAAGCAACTTAGAATTTTTTTTATTCCAGTTTAATCTCAAATCAAAATGGATTTTTTGATCTACGACATTCAACGAATTACCTAAGAGAAACATAAAAAACATAAAATTTCAATGTAACCTTATTTGTATTTAATTCAAATTAATCGGTGATAATAGAATTTATCAGATATTGAAATAGTGTGAATGTGAGATAAAAATATTTTAAGTTTTATTTTCCAAAGTTATGCTTAATAAAAAAATTAAACGAGAATGCTAATTTTATACTTTTAAAACAAGAAAAAACAATCATGCATAAGCATTGATTATGAAACACTTTCCAACTGAAATGTAATTTCATTTAAAAATTTCTAAAATGTGATTCATTCAGTGGTAATATCTTTTACATTATCACAGTACTACAGTAATTTATTATACTTAAATATTTAAAACTGTATCGAAATATAAATCATCTGATTCTTTATGCAAAATCAATGAATATTTCATTCATATAACTTGTATTCCAGACTCCAGAGCTAAATAATTTTGTGTGAAAAAAATTCAGCAATTCTTATGTAAATCATCTTACAATCGCTTGAGATATTTGCATTCTGCATATGTTAAAATTAGGCTTCCTTGAAGAAATAATAAAAGTTTAGGGATCATTTAAAATCACAACTATTGTAATTGCATAGGCACGGAATTTAGATACACAGATAATATATATGTGTATGTGTATGTACTCAAAGTATTGGAATCGTGCCGAAGATCGGAACTCGAATTTTCAAAGGATCTACACGTTTTGGGACTTCTAGAACACGAAAAAACCACTTTTAGGAAGACGTCTGTGTGTGTAAGGGTGTATCTGTGTATGTTTCTGTGTGTCTGTGTGGATATTACATCCACTCTAATTGAAAAACTAATGGACCGAATTTCATACAATTTGGTAGGTATGTTTTTTGTGGGAAATCCTGATGTTCATTAGATTATAGTACGATTCGCAATAAAAGAATCTGCCTTCTTTGCGAAATGGCCGCAGAAATTGCCTTTATCCACTCTAGCTAAAAACTAATGAACCAAATTTAACAAAATTTGGAGTATAATATTTCAATAACCTACAAGTGATTTATATACCAAATTTAACAAAATTTTGTATATAAATCATTTGTAGGTTATTCTACTACGATTCGGGAAAAAGGAACGGGCTATTTTTGCGAAATGGCCAGCAAAAATCGTTATATATAAAAATAAAAGACTACGTGTGCTCAATTATATCAATTAAATTCCTATTTTATATGTGATTTTTGACAACAAAAAGAATAAGACTAACCCCATTACTCTAGGACTAGCCGTTCTTGAGATATTCTAGTTTTTTCGCGTTTTCGCTACGCCACCTTTGACAATAAGTCCAGCTATCAAATGAGAACCAAATTTAAGTTTAACGTGTAAATTCAATGTCATTTAAAATACTTATGTTGTGCAGATAAACTCAAATTATCATTGAATAAATAAAGAGAACGAATATGAGTCTGCAGAGAAAGACATGTGCTGTCCACATCAGAATTTTTAACAATATTACACCAATGATTTATAGAAGTGAACGGGGATTATTTTCAGGCCATTTCGAAAAAAATGTATGATCTATATTTAAAGATCCATCAAATTTTTGTCGAATAAAATGTTCAACAAATTTAAGCTGTGTACCAAATTTTAACTCTCTAGGACGTTGGAAAGTGCATTTAAAATGCCATCAATTAAATTTATCAAGAAGAGTTATATAAAATTTAAAAAAAATGAAAAATTGTTATCTACCAAATTTATTTTAAAATATGAAGCCATTCCCATATGCAAAACGTTTAAACATATGGAGAGATATTTATTATATAATATCTCTCTCTTTTCTTTCTGGAAGATATCCCAAAGTCAGAATTTAATTGAATTTGTTTTTTTCCCTATATTAAATATTTTTTTTAATTAAAAAACTACTTAACATATTTTACTGAATTTTTTTTTATATATTCTATGGGATAATGTGAATATTTCCTAAAAATTTCGAAGCAATTCGTGAATTTTAAATTTACTTCAAAAATGTTTGAAAAATTAGGTCCCATAGGGTTCAATGTATTTCATTTTTTCAACCCGGGTTCAATAAAAAACTAATTGGGTAATATTATTTATTTATATTCCCATAGGTCCTACAGACCGTCTGAACAACATACTAAAATTTCATTTTGATAAACTCATTTTTACGGCAGTTATCGTGCTAACGGACAGACAGACAGACAGACAGACAGACAGACAGACAGACAGACAGACAGAATGAACAAAGTCATAAACACTTTTCAACTTTGTTGTAAAGTGTTAACAATATATTTTATGGTAATATATAATTTGCCCTAATTTAACTAATATAACAGCACAATGTAAGAATACGCAAGCGCAATCTATCTTGCTCTCTCATGCTAGCATCTCTCTCTCTCTCTCTCTCTCTCTCTCACACACACACACACACACACACACACACACACACACACACACACACACACTTTAAGAAGAAACGGAAATGTATGCTCTGTAAACACGGTATTTTTATTTGTGTTCATTTCATCAATTGAATGCATAAAGTTTCAACCAAATATCCATCCGATTCCTTCGCTTGTACGTGATGTGGTTCTGTATTACTTATCCATACATGTGATCATATATTGCAGGGATATTATAATATTATCAATTTTCGTGCTTACTAATATTCTTTCAACGTGTTCAATGAATTGACAGCTGATAAAGAGTCATTTTAACAGCTAATCAGCCAAAAAATTCCTTAAATTTCGGGTTTTATGTCTTCTGATCTTATTTATCAATTAATATAGTTTTAATGAGCAGGATTGGCAACTGATAATGTGACTAGTGTATGTGGTACTGAGTGACATGCAAGTTTGAATATCAGTTTGTAACATGTAAGACGGAAGGATTCTCGTTGAAATGGGCTAGAGCTAGCTTGTTGAAACGTTCTATTGTTTATAAATAGGATCAATTAAGAAAGGAAATATAATTTTACCAAACTTATAGATACATGCGATTCCTCCCAACTCAGATTAGAATCCTGCGCGGGAAGAGTTTTACCCGAAATGCACCCGCCCAAAAGAAAACTATCGACCCAAAATCCTTTTGAAATCATGTGCTTCTACTAGCTTATTGCATAGCTGAGCTTATTATTATCCTTTTCCAGATGATGCATGACTAGAATTTTTTCTATTATTTCTTTTTGAGTAAAGGAATAATTTCCATGACTTTGGGAACCAGGTATGAAGGTCATTCTTAACATACTATCTGTATTGCATAGCTGAGTTTATTGTTGTCCTTTTCCAGATGAAGCAGGTTTTTTTCTTTTATTTCATTTTGAGTAAAGGAATGATTTCCATGATTTTAGGATCCAGGTATCAAGGTCATTTTTAACATATCGTCTGCATTGCACAGCTGAGTTTAGTATTGTCCTTTTCCAGATGGGACATGACTAAGACATTTTCAATTATTTCATTTTGAGTAAAGAAAAAGCTTTCATGACTGAGAACCAGGTAAGAGGGTCCGTCTTAATATACCAGTATTATAATAAAACTTGTAGCACTTCAAACAGTTGAAGTGCATGCATTTCGGTATTTACGTTGGGTTTTGCTAAAAAATTGCTAAGTATTTACATATTTTTAAGCATTCTCGTAATTACTATAAATGTAGGAAATGTTCACTCCTAATGGCTTGTATATATGTTGGTATACTAAATAGATTTATTGTATTGCGCCAACATTTTATTAACTAACACATTTTATTGCAAACTAGTACACTTGAAGAGTTGTGGTTCCGAGTTAAATCATATTGTCGGGTTTTCAAAACGTCGAATTGTCTACCATTGCGTAAATGAACCTAACTAAAAATGTACCTAATTTTGCTCAGGTGTTTTTGTTCTTCAAAAAAAATTGTGTTAGACGTGAGTTTTCTAGTAATGCATTAAAGACAATTAAAAATAATTGAACATGATTATGTTTCAAAATTTCACTTTAATACTATTAATAACTGGCATAAGGTTTAGGGACCCATAGCAACAGAATTTAACTATTTGAATCTCAAGCTAAAATCTTGCCTCTGTGACAAGTTTCGTCCATTAAACTACATATACAATTTCCATATTGTACAATTTCCAACTTACAATGGTTAAACAGGATTCTGACACGTTAATAATGAAGTGACAGCTGTTGATAGCGTTGCCCAAACAAACAAAAAAAGATATAGCCACATCTGCCACCACTGAAATCTAAGTGTTAATTCTTATTATTTTCCTTATATATGTACAATAATGTATGAGGAAAGTATTGTGAAGGGGTCGAAAATTCGAATTCGATTTTTCGACGGGAGAGCACGTTTCAACCACCCTGATCACGAATCGAACATTTTTGAAGTGATGTCTGTGTGTGTGTGTGTGTGAAAGTATGTATGTGTGTGTGAAAGTATGTGTGTGTGAGTGAAAGTATGTGTGTGTGTGTGAAAGTATGTGTGTGTGTGTGAAAGTATGTGTGTATGTGTGTGTCAGTGAGCTTGTGGAAACGATAACTGACGAATGAATGGACCGATTCGACGAACGAAATTTGGTATAAAAATTACAATCCGTGAATATTGGAAGCCTATTGTTTTTATACGCAATCAAATGTTCAGAACTTCCCTAAATTTTCGATTGACATTTTGAAAACATCTCCAAAAAATCAAAACCTCCAATAAAGTTCTGAAATAGACATTTCTTATGCAATTATTCATTAGAAAACGATTGACATAAATTTTAGAAAGCTAGCCTGAACTGTTCTCGAAATATTGCACATTTTTCAAAAAAATTATCAAAAATTCATATAAAAATATTTCATATTGAGAAACATGTTCACTTTTCATATGTAATACCATGCGATATATTTGGTGACATCATTATCGTGGATCTAGGTCGTTCCATTCATGAAAAAAGATACTTTGATTAATACTTTTGTATTTGAACGCCAATAGTCATTTATCTGCTATAAGAATAAGTTATTTCTCCGTCCATAACACTTGGCGAGATTTTGGCGACGAATTTGGGGGAATGTTGCCAACTTGGCGACTTTTTTGAATGTTGTTAAATTAACGAAAACTCGCCAAATGGATAAAACTGACGCTAAATCAATGAAAATGACGACTAAGACAAAATTCATTATCTTGAAAAGTATATAATTATCTACTATAAAAACAATCTATTTTTTTTTTGCAGTACAAGTAGTAAATTCATTGCATTATATAAGGAAAGTCATGTGCTGCCCACATCAGATTTTTAAATCTGTGGAACATTTCAATCTTCAGAGTCTCTGTTGGAATAAGGAGTCTGTGCATTATTAGGCAGCGCTGATCGGTAGCTATTTACCTTTATCTACATATCATTTCAAATTATTGATTCAATATGGAAGAGCCAGTTTTCACAATTTAATACAAATTGGTTTCTTGTAATGAAGTAAACCGCAGTCAATTTTAAGTAAAATTGTATTAGTGACTTCAGTTGACTCCTTCGAATTGCCGTGTTATAGCGATAACGCTGTTTTAAAAGCGCAACTACGTGACATCATGCTAAATAGATAACTAATTAACTATTCCTATCTACAATATTCTGCTTCAATATAATCGAAATATAATTATCTAAAACTCTTGGTACCTTGAGTACTACCTCGATATTTAGAGACTAATTTAGTACTGTGTTTATATAAATATGCCGTTATGTTTGTTAGAGTAAAATTATCTTTACAGTATATATTATTATACAAGTGTATTGCATTCCGCGTATATTTTCTGACATTTTAGAAAATTGATGTATTTTTTTTTACCAGAAAAAATTCCATAATATATAATTTCAGATTATTTGAAATACATGATTACAATTATACATTCTGCCCTCAGAAATATTAAATTCCATTAAACCTATTATTTTTTCTATTCCAATCTGCAATCAAGAAAAAAGTAAGAACTTATTTGCGTCCGAAAACAGAGTGGTAAACTCGTGATTAAAATCGACTTCAAAATTCATTTTAGATTACTTCCGGATCAGCTTCATACTTTATCTGCTAAAGCACCTGCATTTGAGCACGTAATATTGGACATTTTGTAGTTATTTTTAGGAGTAAATTCAGAAAAGGGAAATGAACGAGTTTATGTATTGATTTGTTATTAGAACAAACTTTTGTTCTCACAAATATTTTTAATCAACTTTCTTACATAAAGCTAATTTCCCGATTGTACTTTATTTGACTTTTCGAAGTTGCATACTTTTGATGTTAAAATCGACTATAAATGTGGTTCTTAGGGTATAATAATTTCTAACAAAGATTTTATGTACGGATATTAGGCGACTATGTTGTCATATAGAATTATTTTAATTGCATTTTCCTTATTCCAATTTTCAATATATAATAATTTTTAACACTTTACAACAAAGTTGAAAAGTGTTTATGACTTTGTTCATTCTGTCTGTCTGTCTGTCCGTTAGCACGATAACTACCGTAAAAATGACTTAATCAAACGGAAATTTTAGTATGTTGTTCAGACGGTCTGTAGAACCTATGGGAATATAAATGAATAATATCACCCAATTAGTTTTGGGTTGAACCCGGGTTGAAAAAATGAAATACATTGAACCCTATGGGACCTCATTTTTCAAACATTTTTTAAGCGGATTTAAAATTCACAAATTGCGTCGAGAATTTTAGGTAATATTCAAATTGTTCCATAATATATATAAAAAAAATTCAGCGAAATATATTCAGTAGTTTTTAAATAAAAATTAAAATAATAATAACACCCCTTATATGAAGCGATCACATGACCATGATACGAAAAGATCACGTGACCCACTTCATAATGATATATGGCATCCATCTTGTCTCAAAATCGAGATTTTTAAAGTTCTTTTTAATTCATATTGAGTGTTGTATCCGTCCTAAAATCACTTTATTTTTGCTTAAATTATGTGCATCTACATACTGAAACAACGCAATTACAATATATTTGATTTTAAATGCTCATCCAAATTTGATTATTTCAACAACGAAGCCTATCTTTCATCTATGTAAAATGTAAACAGCAAAATATCTAGAATGAGATGTATTAGAATTGCTGTATTTCTTTAACACAAAATCATTTAGTTCATGGAGTCTGATTGGCTGATATGAGTAAAATACTCATTGATTTTACAAAGAGAAGGACGATTTTTTTCGATGAAGTTTTACGCATAGAGTTTAATTTCTCGTACCTCCATGGTCTTAATTTTTAAATAAAATAAATTATTATAGTATTGTGATGAATGACATGAATGGGAAATTATTTATGAATGAAATGCTGCTTTTATAGAGAGAGCCAGGCGTGCTTTTTTTTCTATGACGTCATTTGAATGAATTTCAGTTGTTTTCGATGAAGTTTTCAAATATAATATATTATCGTGGTATTATGATAATTCTAAAATTGTTACTGAGGAATGTATCACATTTTAGAGATGTTTAAACCAGGCAATTTATATTCCAATGCCGTCATTTGAACGATGTTCATTTTTTTCGAGGAAGGTTTAAGTTTTCAAATATAATAAATTAATGTAGTATTGTGATAAGTTTTAAAATATTACCGAGGAATGTATTGCATTTTAGACATATGTAAATAAAATTGCATTGAAGTTGGAAAGTGTTTCATAATCAATGCTCTATGCATGATTGATCTTTCTTGTCTAATATTATATTTGCTGAGTTTCTTTCACTTTTAAAATCGCATATAGCGCTTATTTGAAAAATGATATTTTTATAAATACTTTTAATAACTATATAATATGGCTTCGATAGAGAGGACTTGCTTCTATTTATGACGATAACTCGTGGGTGCCCATACATTTTTTATAGGTTGTATTCCAAGGAGTTTAAATATACTGAAATCTCGAACCAAAAAAATTTTCGATTTTCAGTATGTTTCTCTCCTGAGACTTAGTATATTTAAGTATATTTATATAGTTCAATATACTAAGTCTCAGGAGAAACATACTGAAAAACATTAAGGACAGATTAGAGTATTGTAGTATCTTGTTGCTAACGCCTTCTAAACCTTTTCTTCCTTTCTGAGAGAGGGGTAAACTATTGAGGAGGTATTAACAGATATTAGACACATGATGTGTTGAGTTTGTTAGTCTCCACCTAAGGAAGTCTAATCTCTCTGGTATCTAGAGTAATTTTGTTTTGCGCACTGGAGATATATTAATTTATATTATACACTTTCTCCTTTGAAGTTTTCATTTATTTATATTACATAAGTTAAATTTGAGTTACATTATGATGCATTACCTTGTTTTGGGTTGCTACTAGCAGGAACCAAGTATGTTGTATCCCATAGTAAGTGCTCTCAACATTTATATTTCTTTAACAGTATTGTTGCGATTGTCCCTAAGTATTCACATCTTCTCTGTATTCGTTTTACAAAATCCACAATATAAATAATAGAGCATGCACATATTGTATATATATATATATATATATATATATATATATATATATATATATATATATATATATATATATATATATATATATATATATATATATATATATATACGTACATATATATGCGTACATATATATTATAAATAAATATAAATTTCTTAGTGGTCATATTAAAAACAGAAATCACTCTTAAATGAGGCGCAACAGCTCATATAAGAGGATTTTAATAACTGTCTAAAATGAAAAAAGGTTTAAAAGCAAAGTACTAAAAGTTGGTCGGGGAGATTGTAACCCCCTCACCCCGGTTAAAGCAAGCTTTATGTCGCGACAATACTCCCGAAAGCCGGTACATTGCTATAAAAGGAATATATATGTATCAGTTTTTAAGAGGATAACCAGACACTAAAGTTATCTACTCAGACATATATTTATAAATATTAAACATCCATTCCAGTCGAGATGTAAAATCATCCATCGAAGCAATCACTACACTTCACAATCATTTAAGTCAATGTTTAAACGCTAAACCATTTCAATACCATATGCAATCCATAACACCAAAGTAAAACAGCGGTTTGCATCAATACTAAATTATTTAAACCATGCCGAACGCTTCTATGCTGTATTGAGCAGATTTCACTCACCAAACAAAACATCTTGTATTGTAAACCACTTGGGTCAGAGACCGGTAATAATGGTGTTGATACCCATCAACTGAATCTACATTTCATCCGAACTATTATTTAAGTACAGACAGTAGCAATCGGTTACAGTTATGTTGCAAAAACTGATAATGATGTTACTCAGAAACCTTTTAGGAAAACTTTGTTTTATTGTGCAAAGCATCTTGTGTTGTAAACCACCTGGGTGAGAGACCGGCAATAATGGTGTCGACACCCATCATCTGAATCTACATTTCATCCGAACTATTATTTAAGTACAGACAGTAACAATCGGTTACATTTATGTTGCAGAAACTGATAATGATGTTACTCAGAAACCTTTAATGAAAACCTTGTTTTGTTGTGCAAAACATCTCGTGTTGTAAACCACCTGGGTCAG
The DNA here is from genome assembly GCA_951213105.1 of Amaurobius ferox. Taxonomy (NCBI): domain Eukaryota; kingdom Metazoa; phylum Arthropoda; class Arachnida; order Araneae; family Amaurobiidae; genus Amaurobius; species Amaurobius ferox. The sequence goes on from OX578134.1 coordinate 144,233,254, forward strand.
AGACCGGTAATAATGGTGTTGACATCCATCATCTGAATCTACCTTTCATCCAAACTATTATTTAAGTACAGACAGTAACAATCGGTTACAGCTGTGTTGCAAAAACTGATAAGGATGTTACTCAGAAACCTTTAGGAAAACCTTGTTTTATTGTGCTATTCAGAAAACTTAAGTCGCTAGCAAAACGGCATTGCTGTTTAATCGCCTGCTGTGAGTCAGTTGGTTCAGTATGATGTTTCTGAACACATTTTATTGCAAACAGGAATTCCATAGTATAATGTAATTGATTTCAAATTGAAAGTCACTTCGTTTATTATATAAACAATAGCCGGTATTGCATTAGAACGTTTATATAACGACAAATCAAGAAAATTAAGACTCAAATCGAGTTTGCAGGGAGTTTGTGTTAATTTTAAACATGATGAGTAAAAATTAAAATACATTGTATAATTCTCATTAGAACATGCTAATAAAGTGCCATCCAAGTAACGAACGCAAAGTAATTCATTTAACAGATGAGTTCCTTCTTCATATTTATTTAAATATATAGAGGCAAGAATGGAAGAACATCCTCCTCTCATAGGTATTCCGTGTAGTTGTTTATAATAAGAATCTCTATCAAACAGAACGATTTCAAACAATACCATTTTAACCAAAGTTTTAAATTTATATTTATTAATATATGTTCGCATATTATATCTATTGTAAAGCTCCATTACAATTCCAAACAAGTCTTTTATGTTTATATTACCAAACAAATCATTAAAGTCAAAACTTTTTTAGTGCAAACTTTCCATAATATCTTTAATTTTGTTAATTGCTTTCCAACTGTTACAAATGAAATATACTCCATTTAGTTTAATTTTACTCATTACTTCTTTTAAAATGATTAATGTTTTATTTGTAATAGTTAGCTATGTTTTAAATGCATTTGTAATAGGTCTAAATTTTATGGGATTTTTATGCAGTTTGGGAATTAATGTAATGTACGGAAAGCAAATATTTTTCACACTGTAATCAGATTTCGTTTATTTTGCTATGATACGATTCTTTATTTCAAATTTTGATTGATTCAATTGAAGGTATACTTTTCGATATTTGAAGCAATCATTCAATAATTTATTATACAAGTATTGGCAGGTAAAGGCATAGTTTGCTGTTACTTTATCCACATATGTAATCACGAAGTATTTCGGTATGCATTTCTGAATGCATTTCTGTTATAATGATGTACGATAACTACACTTTTTGCAACACCTTTCAACACTTTACAACAAAGTTGAAAAGTGTTTATGCTTTGTTCATTCTGTCTGTCTGTCTCTCTGTCAGTTAGCACGATAATTGCCGTAAAAATGACTTAATCAAAATGAAATTGTAGTATGTTGTTCAGACGGTCTGTAGGACCTATGGGAATATAAATAAATAGTATCACCCAATTAGTTTTGGATTGAACTCGGGTTGAAAAATGAAATACATTGAACCCTATGGGACCTAATTCTTCAAGCATTTTTTAAGCGAATTTAAAATTCACAAATTGCTTCGAAAATTTTAGGTAATATTCAAATTATTTCGTAAAATATATAAAAAAAAATTCAGCAAAATATATTCAGTAGATTTTTAAATAAAAATTAAAATAGTAATTACACTTCTTATATGAAGCGATCACGTGGCCATGATATGAAAAGATCACGTGAACCATTTCAAACTGAAATATGGTATCCATCTTGTCTCAAAATCGTGATTTTTAAAGTTATTTTTTATTCATATTAAGTGTTGTATCCGTCCTAAAACCGCTTTATTTTTGCTTGAATTCTGTGCATCTACGTACTGAAACAACGCAATTACAATATATTTGAGTTTAAATGATCATCCGAATTTGATTATTTCTACAACGAAGCTTATTTTTCACTTATGTAATATGTAAACAGCAAATTACGTAGGATGAGATGTCTAAGAATTGCTGTATTTCTTTAACGCAAAATTATTTATTTCATGGAGTCTACATAGCTGATATGAATGAAGTATTCATTGATTTTACAGAGAAAAGCACGATTTTTTTCGATGAAGTTTTAAACACAGAGTTTAATTACTTGTAGCTCCATGGTATTATGTTTTAAATTAAAATAAATTATTTAATACTGTGAAGAATGAAATGAATGGGAAAATGTTTTTAATGAAATGCTACTTTTATAGAGAAAGTCAGGCGTGTTATTTTTTCTATGACATCATTTGAATGAATGTCAGTTGTTTTCGATGAAATTTTCAAATATAATAAATTCTTGTAGTATTATGATAATTTTAAAAATATTACCGAGGGATGCATCGCATTTTAGAGATGTTTAAACCAGGCAATTTATATTTCGATGCCGTCATTTGAATGAAGTTCATTTTTTTTCGATGAAGGTTAAGTTTTCAAATATAATAAATTAATGTAGTATTGTGATAAGTTTTAAAATATTACCTAGGAATGTATTGCAGTTTAGAGATGTTTAAATAAAATTGCAGCGAAGGTGGAAAGTATTTCATAATCAATGCTTTAAGCATGATTGATCTTTCTTGTTTTTTCATAAAATCATTCAATACTGCATATCGCCATTCGTTGATTACTTTGGTAGGGATGCTGTATTTAACTACTGTCTTTTAAATAAACCCATTAATTTCAGCTTCTATTGATTCACCAATAATTCGATAAACATGCATATGGTATTTGGTTCCTAGTTCGAAAACAGGTTTTAAATCCGTTTCGCTTAATAACTCAAGATTTCCAGTTATGACGTGTTTATAATTCTTGTCTATAAAAATGGAATGTTAATTGTATATGCATGGCTGATCAGTGTCCACGATCCTTCTACAAACCTTATTGTAATTGAACAGACTCCGGCAAATAGGCTTTGCATATTTATATGCGATTTTCACGTTTAAATTGTTATGTGGTAACATAAATTGAAAATTTTTTAAAATACATGCAATATGTATTTCGTCATATTTTTTTTATTTCTGTAGTTAATATTTATATATTATTCATTAACGTCAAGAAGTTTATTATCATTCAATGATATTTCTAATATTTTTGCACTTAATTTAGTGTAATCAAGAAATATTGCGATAGTAGAAGAACCATGAACTAATGTATTTTTAACAAAAAAAGATGAATCATACACAAAGCATTGATTATGAAACACTTTCCAATTTCAATGAAATTTTATTTAAAAATCTCTAAAATGCGATACATTCCTGGGTAATATTTTAAAAATTTATCACAATACTACATTAATTTATTATATTTGAAAACTTAAAACTTCATCGAATAAATGATCTCCATTCAAATGGCGTCATTGAAATATAAATTGCCTCGTTTAAACATCTCTAAAATGCGATACATTCTTCGGATATATATTTTTAAAATAAGTATACTACTACAATAATTTATTATATTTGAAAACTTCATTGAAAACAACTGAAATTTATTCAAATGACGCCATCGAAATACAACACGCCTCTCTCTCTCTACAAAAACACAATTTCATTCATGAACATTTTTCCATTCATTTCATTCTTTACCTTTTTGCCATTCTTTTCATTCATCACAATAATGTAATAATTTATTTTATTTAAAAACTTAAGACCATGGAGGTACAAGTAATTAAACTCTATGCTTAAAACTTCATCCAAAAAATCGTCCTTCTCTCTGTAAAATCAGTGAATATTTCATTCATATCGAATATATTGCAGACTCCATGACCTAAATAATTTTGCGTTAAAGAAATGCAGCAATTCTCATGCAACTCATTCTACATAGTTTGCCGTTTGCATTTTCCTCATTGCATTTGATCATTTAAACTCAAATATATTGTCATTGCGTTGTTTCAGTATGTAGATGCACAGAATTTAAGCAAAGTTAAAGTGGTTTTAGGATGAAGTTTTAAGCACAGAGTTTAATTACTTGTACCTCCATGGTCTTAAGTTTTTAAATAAAATAAATTATTTAATACTGTGATGAATGAAATGAATGGGAAAATGTTTTGAATGAAATGCTACTTTTATAGAGAGAGACAGGCGTGATATTTTTTCTATGACGTCATTTGAATGAATGTCAGTTGTTTTCGATGAATTTTTCAAATATAATAAATTATCGTAGTATTATGATAATTCTAAAGTTATTACCGAGGAATGTATCGCATTGTAGAGAAGTTTAAACCGAGCAATTTATATTTCAATGCCGTCATTTGAATGAAGTTCATTTTTTTCGATGAAGGTTTAAGTTTTCAAATATAATAAATTAATGTAGTATTGTGATAAGTTTTAAAATATTACCGAGGATTGTATTGCATTTTAGACATGTTTAAATAAAATTGCATTGAAGTTGGAAAGTGGTTCATAATCAATGCTTTAAACATGATTGATCTTTCTTGTTTTATAGAATATCGCAGGGTGTACAGTGAATCAGCTGAGCAACTAATTGTTATTTTATTGTGTCTGATAATTGTTTAGGGACCATATATAATTGTTTAGGGACCATTATTATCTAGCTGTTGGCTATATATTGTTCTTGTTTACGCTTATTAGTGCAAATAAAAGTGTTATTTATTCAGAAATTTGGACTCAGTCTTCTATCCTGAGGATTGCACTCACAATTACAGAGAATACACTATAACAATATAATATTAGTTATTTAGTTACTTAAAGACATGTGCATGCACTGCACACACATACACACACACACACACACATGTATATATATATATATATATATATATATATATATATATATATATATATATATATATAGTTCTTACATACAAAAATGTAAATGCACCTTAAAATATTCCAAATTAAAATGCAGAATGATGGATAATTCACAAATTATGTTTTTAAGAGACAAAAAAAATGAACACCAAAAAAACGTTAATGTTTAATGGAGAATTAATTAGACCGCAGTATTTTTACTGAAACATTTAATTAAACAATATTTGGGAGAAAGTTGCACTAAAAAAAACAAAACGCCGATTCAAAAAGTGCACGATCTAATTTGCGACAAAAATCTAGATAATGCGAAAAAATCTGAAAAAAAGTGCTTGCTGGAAATAATTATTTCGAAACAAAATAACATTTTACTAAATAATGCGTTATGTAGTATATTCTGGAATTATTTTGTATTCAGAATAATTCATTTGTTCGCTTTAGTGGAATTTATTTTATTTGTTTTCAACCCATGAACGTTTTTAACAGGTCAAAAGTTATCTAACAGAAAATTCAAAATATTTCAAACAAAAACATTCTTATCTCAAATTCTTGTTAAATATGTTAATTATTTAAATCAACAATCATTACTTTTAAAGTACAAAAATTACTTCTTATATACCAATAGACATTTCCACCCACGATTTTGCTTAGTTTCTCATCCAATTAAATATAGTATTGAGAAAGTATTGTTTTCACAATTTTTGATTTCAAGATTTTGATGCCAATATATGATTTAGGACTTCCTGAATACGTTTTGAGTATTTTTAGACTGATGTTTTTCTGTCTGTCTATGGTATATTTCTTGTGTAAATGTAGCTGCCACAAATATTAATGTATTTTCACGAAACTTCATATCCATCTTTATTAATGCAAAATATAAAACTACATTGACTTTATTGAAATTCGATCGAAAACACGATAACTGTCATAAATATTAATGATTTTTGCTGAAACTTTCTATCCGGCTTCGTTATCGAAATATCTAGATAGAGATAGTTTTTCTTTTTTTACATTCGAGCGAAAACTTCTAAATTTATTCAAATTTTTCAATTTTCTTAACATGGCAGCATAGGACAGAATTTGACATAATTAAGCTTAAAAAGGTATAATTGTGTGCATAATTATGAATAAAAACTTAAAATTATGAATCATTGTACAGAAATACAGCCAATATCAATGTTTGTATTCATGACGTCATTAGCTATTATTTATTATCAAACTTGGTATCAATCGAAATATATTTTCAAGCCCTCTGAAACGGAGAGTAACATGCTGTTTTTGTATTCATTTGTGCCAACGATATAGATTTTATAAAAATTTTCTTAAAATATTTTACAAAAAAAAAAAAATAATAATCTATTTAAAAATGGATTTTGGTAAAATAAATTCGCATTCAGCCACAATTCAATTGATTGTATTTAGCAAATGCTTTAATCAAGTTTTGAAAATAAACTTATTTTGTAAATAATAACATTTTAAAATCTAGATATATGCTATGAACTACAATTTTAATACGAAATATGTGAAAGGCAAGTTGCTATGTATTAATATTGCGTTATATATACAGGGTGTCGCAAAAATGACTGACACATTTGAAAAATGCATTAAAAAAATACGGAAGGTGATAGAAATGCAACTTCTGCTGCATTGATTGCACTTGGGAAACTAGAGAACTTTATTCCACCAATTTTCAAAATTTGTTACAAAGGTCACCAAAAGACGGCGCTGCAGTTGTGTGATTGCTGCAGGGAAACGTATACTGTCAGATCGTCATTATGTACTTTGCTCAGCATTCTGTTAGAGTATGTTTCTCAAAGATTGCAAGTTGCTGTTGGTTTTTTCGTTGAAAATGGTTTATTAATTGGAACAGCGAATATTTCTTGACCTGATCATTCCGGCTGAAATGTTTGCACAGGTGTCTGCGAATTTTGTTCTCAGACTACGAAATGGTTTTGCTGCAAATGGTGGTTATTTTGAAAACATCGTTTTGTAGTTTTTGCAACATGGTCATATCGTTTATTAGTTTTCACATTCAACAGCGCTATCTGTTGGTGATCTTTGTAAGAAATTTTGAAATTTGGCTGAATAAAATTACCTGGTTTCCCAAGTACAATGCAGCAAACGCTACATTTCTATCGCCTTCTGTGTTCTTTTAATGCATTTTTCTAATGTGCCAGTCATTTTTGGGACACCCTGTATATTTGTATTACTATTACCGTTCATCAATTAAAGCATAATATGCAATATATGTTTCATTGTGTTTCTGTGTATCATATTTTGTTTACATTATACATTGCAATATTACAGGATAGAAAAATTGCACAACATAATCAAACATTATTCCGCACTTATAAATCTCCAAAAGTAATGGTGTGAATGCTCAAAACTATTACTATTTAAATGCCTTAAGTCATTTTTAGAACAAGTAATATTATACAAGAAACATAATGTCTTAAAAAATGAGAATGTGGAATGAGAATAGGAATTATGAATGCGTTGAAGAATAGAAAGGACATATTCAACTGATTAGACGAGTTTTCATTAATAAATACAGAATTGGCTCGAACAAAGATATTTTTAGTCAAGATAAACATTGGATTGGTATATTCATGATATCGGCTGTAATATAACGTGCCTCTAGATATCGCAGAAATGATGGAACTCTGCCTTGTAACGGAAGACAGGGGAAGTATGGAATCCATTTGTCCTATGCAATCCAGCTAATCAAATTGGGCAAGAAGCAGTAAGGATAAAAACCTATAGAGAGTAGAAGAAGAGTGACTTTATTTTAACTGCACTGTGTAGAAAAAGGTAAGAAACGAGATTAGAAAGAAGATGAAAATGTCTTCAGAATCCAAGGCAGTTTTTTTTATGCATTCGACAAATATGATTGTGAGTAGTCATGCATGACAAGGCTATGTAAGCATATTCCTGGTAAGAGTCATATTCAAACCAGATCAGAGGCTCCCGTCTCTAAATCTATCCACCCTAAATAAAAGGTACTGTGTTTATAATATATATTTCATTGTTTATGATGAGGTAAAAATTAAAATCAGTAATAGTGACTGGGTAATGAGTTTTACGTCATTAAATCATCAGTTCCCAAATCTTGACGTAACTGAATACTGCAAATTGGAAGATTTTTAGTGCTGAGTAGTAGTTTTGAAGATATTTGTACATAAATAACATTTTATAAAGGAAAATTATCGTTATTTATGACTCCAAAAGTGGCATTTTGCCTTTCAGCAATTTTTATGTAGCAGCTGTAAACATCCAGAAAGTTAAACAGTGAATCGTTGTGTTTATATTTATGAATCACAAAGTATCTAATTAAATATGAAAAATTTAATTAATTACTTTAAAAAATGTGATGTGCGCAGCACATGTCTTTCCCTTCAGACTCACATTCACGTTCCCTTTTCTTCCATAATTCATTATATTAGGTTTAACTGCAGAAAATAACGCCCACAATTATTTAAAATGACACTAAATTGAACATTTTAATTCAATTTTCGTTCTCAGTTGGTAAATGGACTTTTTTTCAACGGTAGCGCAACTTAAATGCAAAAAACTAAAATATCTTGAGAACAGCTAGCCCTAGTATAATGTGGTTGGTCTTATTCTCTTCATTACTATGTGTAAAACAAATATTTAATTAATGTATTAGAGAATACATAGCTTTTCATTTTAGATTTTGACAATTTATGCGACTCATTTCGTAAAAAAAAGGCAGATTACTTTTTCTGAATCGCACCAAAATCTAACCAGCACCAAAGTAACCCACGAGTGACTTATCTAACAAATTTTGTAAAATTTGATCTATTAGTTTTTCAGATAAAGGATATACAGATAATTTTTGCGGATCATTTCTCAAAAAAGGCGGTCTGTTTTTACCCGAATTGTACTAATCAGCAACAGGGTCACGCACAAGTGACTTATCTACCAAATTTTATGAAATTTGATCCATTAGTTTTTGAGTTAGAGTGGAAAACTACATTGCACAGACACACACACACACACTGACGTCAGGCTAAAAATAGCGAGTTCATGTTCTAGAGGTCCCGAAACACGTAGATCCGTCGAAAACTGGAGTTGCGATTTTCAACATGATTCTAATACTTTCCTTATATATTAGCATGTATTATAGGAAAAGTAATATAAAAATATCATCACCCATTTAATGCTCCAAAACACTAATTACAAAATATACAGATTTTATCTCCACATATAGTATGAAACATATGTCGTATTTTATAAAGAAACTTCAGTACGATAATATAGCACGTGGATGATGCAATGATGCATATGTCAATATATTTATGTTAAAATTTAAATTAATATTTCAAATGAGAGAAATATTGTATAATTCTCTCACTGGAATGCATGTATACTTTGATACAACTAATTGCACCTAGTTCCCGTTCCATCGGTGCAAGGAACCATTCATTCATATCCAAATTGCGCAATTCTCACTGAATCTAACATCGTTGATAGCTTCATCAACATTCCAGTATAGATGTCGATGGATACTGAAACTGCATTGTGATGCATGCATTTTAAGATATACTAAATCGCCAGAGGACAATCTAACGTAAATATGCGAATATGCAATAACAAATTATATGCAAATACTTAATTTAAATTGAAAATTTATCTGCCTGGCTTCATTTGTGTTGTAGCACTTTCTGTATATTTACTGGGGTTGTTATTAGTTTTATTAGTCTTCCGTATATAAAACTAGCAGTATATCCGTTCTTCTTACGGAATATGCATTATAAATAAACTTAAAATTCACAACCATGCGCAAATTACTATAGTATGCTAAGTGACATTTTTATTCAAAACATTTAATTAAAATAATTTACGATATACTAAATCGCCAGAGGACAAGCCATCGTAAATATGCGAATATGCAATAACAAATTATATGCAAATATTTAATTTAAATTAAAGATTCCTCTGCCTGGCTGCATTTGTGTTGCAGCACTTTCCGCATATTTACTGGGGTTGCTATTAATTTTATCAGTCTGCTGCATATAAAACTAGCAGTATACCCGTTCTGCGTACGGAATATACATTATAAATAAACTTAAAATTCACAATCATGTGCAAATTACTATAGTATTCTAAATGACATTGTAATTCAAAACATTTAATTAAAATAATTTAATTAAGGCTTCTAAAAGGAAGTTTAAGAATTTCTGTTCTCGCTATATAAAATTATATTCACTGAAGATCTGAAGAATAAAGCATTCGGATCCCGTTTGTAAACAAATTTAAAGAAAATATGAAATTTAATCCATATATGCCAAAATTAAATGGGAAGACATATATACCCATACTACAATATATGAGTTTATAAAATTTTTACTAAAATAAAACAGATGAAATAATAAATTTAAAATAGCAATAGTGTTTATAATCATTAAACCTGGAGGTCGTAATGGATATAATCCAGGCAAAAATACAATTTCGATAAAATGTATTTTGTATACATGATTTTAATTTTTAAATCGGAAAAGATATAATAAAAATCATCTGCCGCACAGACACACAGGATTTTATTCCGTTGTTAAGCAACATGGTAAAATTTTCTTCAAATAAATTGGCGCAAAATATATCGTCTGAATAATGCTATCTTTGTGGAAGGTTTAATTGCAGGTTTTTATTAATATCTTGACAATCCCTGGTCCTAGAAACTCGAAACATAGACAAAATTTTCAGTGGAGCTTTTTCACGGCTACCCACAAAATTTCATGAAATTCGGTGCAGATGAGACAGATACATACATGATGAGACAAGAACACCTATATACGGACAGGCATATTTTAAATTTTATTTATATATAGATAATTACTGTCTTATATAAAGTTTCATATAGTAGTAATTAAGTCATACATTATATAACCCTTAATTCAAATTTACACCTGCCTTACATATATAAAAGTATGTGAGTGCCTCATATATATATAGGGTATCAGGAAAGTACTTAAAATAATTGTATTTCCTCAATCATTAGTAGTAGATATATCTTTCCAAATTTCAAATAAGGGAACAATTTTTATTATAAAAAATTTCAGTAGAAAAATGTATTTGTTTGAAAAATTCTATAATGTCCCTCAATCCAAAATGTTCCAATTGTTAGAAATAGCATCCTGCATTAACATGCAAATTTAAGAAAAAAATCGATTATCTTACAAATTTACTTTTATAAGAAACATTGAATTTTATGACTTAAATCAATTTTTCACGTCTGCGAATCAGCCGTGATTATAGCCTTGAGGGGCCGTATGAAACGAACATTAAATATTCCAGGATGCTTGTTATAAATGCATTTAATGGTATTTATTTAGGATGTATCAGGGTGTTACTGAAAAGCCTTCAACTACATGAAAAATAAACTTATAATTTATTTATAAGACATGACTCATTTTCCGTGTTTTTCTGACAAATTAACATCACGCGTAATTTAATTTGTGAACGACCTTCGAAAACACTGCCTCATATTTTATGTGTTATATCCCGGTTAATTTTGTTCCTAAAAGTATTGGTTTCCTTCTATTTAAATGCTTGATAATATTTTTGGAAAATGGAAAATTTATGAGAGTGGGACCTTATAAAAAGTGTGATTAAGTTCTTCTTTTTTCAGACAATTAGGTCTCTTTATTAAATAATATTACAAAAAAATCTGATGTGGGCAGCACATGACTTTTCTTATATAATGCAATGAATTTACCACTTTTACAGTTTAAAAGAATGTTATTCTTATAGTAGATACTTATATTCTTTTCAAGATATTGAATTTTCTTAAATTCGTCATTTTCATTGATTTAGCGTCATTTTTATCCATTCGGCGAGAGTTTCGTTAATTTGGCAACATGTAAAAATGTCGCCAAGTTGGCGACATTTCTCTAAATTCGTCGCCGAAATCTCTCCAAGCGTTATGGGCGGAGAAATAAGTTATTCTTACAGCAGATAAATGACTATTGACGTTCAAATAATAAAGTATTACTCAAAGTATCTTTTCTCGTGAATGGAACGAGTTAGATCCACGAGAACGATGTCACCCAATTTATCGCATGATATTGCATATGAAAAGTGAAATTGTTTCTTAACAGTTAATATTGTTTTTAATTTGTGGGAATTTTTGATAAATTTATTTGAAAAATGTGCAATATCTCGAAAACGGTTCATGTTAGCGGTCTAAAGTTTATGTCAATCGTTTTCTAAGGAAAATTACATAAGAAATGTCTATTTGCGTAACTTTATTAAAGGTTTTGATTTTTTGATGACTTTTTTCAAAATTTCACTCGAAAATTTAGGGGGGGGGGTTCTGAACATCCGATTGTGTTTTAAAACAATAGACTTCCAGTATTCATAGATTGTGATTTTTGAACCAAAAATTCATTCGAATCGCTCTATTTGTTCGTGAGATATCGCCTCCACCGACTCACTGACACACACACGAACACACATACAGACAGCACTTCAAAAATGTTCGATTCGTGATCAGGGATGCTTGAAACGTGCTCTCCCGTCGAAAACTCGAATTCGAATTTTCGACCCCGTTGCAATACTTTTCTTATACATTATGTATATAAGAAAAGTAATACATTGTAATATCATTTTAAAAAAATTTGTTAAATGGGAGTGAATATATACAAATAGTGGTTAAGAAAATAAAGGTCGTACCAATGCTTCTGAGATAATGCATAAACTTTATATATTAAACGTATACCAATATCTATCTATACTGTGTATTAAATAACCCTTAAAAATGAGACCTATATCAAATATAATTCAAATGTTGAAAATATTACAAACAAAATATTATTAATGATTGTTTTCAGGATTATATTGTACATAATATCATGCAGAGTTCAATTCAAAGATAAATGTTGGAGCGTTGGCTGGCCAATACGATTATCCGTCGTTCGATTCACCGCTGAAGCAGCAAGGTTACTTACAATGGCGCCCGAACAAATTAACCGTAAGAACCCAGGCCGTCCAGCTCACTCTAGGGTATGGAGAAGTTGAATAAACGGCCGAGAAGGGAAAATTTGCACCCTGTAGTTTAGTTCACAGATGTCGACGGTTTAAAGATAACCGGAATACGACTAGCTCGGATTCAGTGGACTCTGGTGTATTGAACGCTGATTTCAAATCTAGAAGACAATGACCACGCAAGGTACTAATCTGGGTAAAAATATTAGTAGCAGGAGGCTAAATTGGGATAAAAATAGTAGGGTGTGGTCAATTAGATTGTCAATTGCACATCGATCTGAAATTAGATGTTGGAAAATGCAGAATCCACTACGAAGAAAAGATCTTGATATTTTGTCCAAGTAGCTCAAAGCTAGAACGTCGACTGGCTGGTAGCAAGATCCGGATTCGATTCCCGTTAGGAGCAGCAATGCTTTTTACATATGTATTGATCCAAATATATTTAATCCAAATTTTGTATAATTTAGATGCTTTGTCTTTAATTTCTCTTGGTTTTGTATTAGATAAATATTCTTGTACAAATGAACGTAATTTAGCAACTCAAAATGTGAAACCATCATTCGTCTAATCGGCCACTGCATTATATGTTTGCATTATGACAGTTTACGAGACATAGCACCCTTTTAGCCGGTTAAAGTGCCCATTTATGTGGATCCATAAATTCCGCAATGCTTCCTGCGTCTAATATTTCGACAGACCAATCAAAACTTCTGAAGTTGTCGATCAATACGAAAGCTGCAATCTGATGCATACATTTGAATACTTGGGAAATTACATCAGTACATACCCCAATATAATTATATGCATATGGATTAGATGAATAAGTAAATGCAAACTTCGAAATTTTCTAAGCGTTGTGATTTATTATTCTATTTTAACATGCAATCAGTTGACGTTACATTAAATAGTACATGCCAACAAATTGAAAATTAAGATTACAGTGATGTTTACTATCAAATACACGATGTTACTCACACTCGATAATGTGTGGTATCAACATATCTCCATGTGGCCCAATTCGACAATTTCATACCAAAATTATTTTTCTTTTCCAAATTTTACAAGAAAGAATTTGAAAAATCGGTATTGGGGATGTAAATTACTCGTATTACAACTATAGCGTGTTACCCTTTACTTAGAAAGGCTTAAAACATCTTTTGATTGATACTATACTTGGTAATGTACTCCCAGGGTAGTAACTTGCTCCCTAAAGGGGACTAATGACGACACGAACAAATAATTTGTGTATCGCAGCTATTTTTCACAACAATAGTTGAAACTATTAAGAATCGTGATCACTGAGAAATGAATAATTCATTTTATGCATGATTATGTCAAATTTTGTCCTATGCTGCCATGTTAAAAAATAGAAAATTTTCGCTAAATTAATAAAAGTTTCAATCGAATTTTAAAGAAATTCTATCGAGTTCTAAACTTTTTAATAACAAAGTCGGACATTAAGTTTCATGAAATCCATTAATATTTGTACCTGTATCGTGGACACTAGTAATCGACCACAGACATCAGACAAACTGACGGTCATCACTCCAAAAACAGTCAAAACGTATTCAGGAGGTATTAAAACATACAATGGCATCAAAATCTCGATATTAAAAATTTCCGTGGCAACAATAATTTCTGTATACTGTATTACATAGTATGAGAAAATGAATATTAAATTAAAATTAAATATTATTTCTTAAAATGTATGCACCTTAACTATAGAAAATAATTAAAGTTAAATAAACATATGGAAAACGAGGTATTTGGGTACAAAGAACTCATTGGCTAACTGCGTACGCAATAAATGTACGAAAGTAGGTATAGGTGTCCCACACAGATTTTAATCTAAAAGATAAATATTTTAAAGATAAAGATTTTAAAGACTTTAATTCTTTACCTGTTGGAGATAAGTGGGCAATGTAAATTTTTAAAACTGTTGAAAGTAAGGTAGGAAATAAGACTACGTTAATGAAATAGTCCTCCCATTCAATTCCAGAAAGTTGCGCCTTTTAAATTTTTATACGATCCCCTTAGACAAATTTGGTCAATCGGAATTTTTTTTTTATTTTTAATGCAACAAACTCATTAAAAAACTGCATATCTGTACCTTTAAAATCAACTGAATTATGATAAAGGAAAACTTCGGACTTATTCCACTTTTCCTTACCATGTGAAAGGCTGTTTCATCAGTGAAAATAGGGATCACAAACAAATTGACGATGGAAATTGTTTAGATCAAAAATACGTTAATATGTGTCAAATTTTACGACCACAAATGCATCTATATAAAGCAGTACACAGACAGAGATCATATAAAGCAGTGGTACTCATTATGCGGGGTATCCTATTGGGTATCCTATGTATCATCCTCCAGTTTTATCTTTTTTGTGATATGGCACAAATTTACATTTCTAATATGATATATGGTCCCCATTCACAATGTTCTATTTTCAATTAAATATAACTCTCTCAATTTTAAAGATACAGATATACGGTTCGTTTTTTAATAATCTTGTTGAATTAAAAATAAAAATTTTGTAATTGACCAAATTTGTCTAAGGGCGTCGTATAAAAATTTAAAAAGTGTAACTTTTTGAAAATTAAAGCGAGGACTATTTAATTAAAACAGTCTGTTTTCCTACCTTACTTTCAACATTTTTGCAGTTTGCATTGCCTACTTATCTCCAACAGGTAAAGAATTAACGCGCGTTTCAATCTTTTTGGGACACCCTGTATCTACAACACAATACTGATAAATTCAGTAAAGGTAAAATGATTCTATACTAACCGGATGAATATATGATTTGAGTGTTCTAAAATTCAAAGAAAATTATATTCGAATTCGTGTCATACTAATATATTATATATTTCGTCATACATCGCACATGTAAAATTTAATTAACCACGATGCACACATTCACAGAAATATTTTTATAATTTGATTCAGCCATTTATTTTTAGCTTCCTTCAGTTGGCGAAAAATTCCATTAAATAATCCAAATTACGTATTTCGTCTTGTATGTAAGACCTTCAAAAGGTTTATCAACAGTCCTAGAAATGCCGAGAAATACTAATTCTGAAATTGGATTCGCGAATTTTACGTTATAAATTGGATGAGTGTATCAACTAGTAATTAGGTAATTGAGATACAAAGTTAAAGCTTAATATGCAAATGCTTTAGAGGTTACTTAAAAATAGTCAGCATGGCATGTTTCTTGACGAAGCGTGTTTAAGTATTTTTAATTGCATTAAATATATGTAGACATTTTTAAAATTGCAAAAAGATGTGTAGTTGTTCAAATAAATTAAATGTATTTGTGTGTGTAATGCATATAATTACATTACTTGATTTTTTATTAAAATATTTATTTTAATGTTGATGAAAAATATTTTGGGATATATTTTAAAAGTTATTTTAACCAGTAAGTATATAAAATTCGGATATTTAAAGTAATAAAGTAATGGAGTAATCATCTCATTATAATGTATCTATAATTTATGTTTGTGCCAATTTGCTCTTCTATAATTAGTCATTTCAGAGTCGCTGCGAGCGATTTCCATGGCTAGTGGTAATTGAATGTGATATGCAGCGAAAGAATATAAAATTGTGTATTTAATACGACATTATATTTTTGAGAGACAAAGTGGTGTTTTTTTTTTTTGGCTATCAGTGGTGGCTATCAGTGGTGTGTTTCACAGAAGTAAGACGAAAACAGAGGTATGTACTTATCTACCTATCAGCTATTAGAAAAGAGGTCATGATCCGTTTTAGAAGTTAGTATGCCTGGTCTCACACACGCAATCTCCGCCTTAAATATATGTGATAATTGTAATTTAACCATAATTATTATATTTAAAAATAATGTTTATTTTAAAATTACAATGGAAGTTGATTGTGTAGTGTAATTAATAATTGTATTCCAGAAACTTGCAAAAGGTAAATATGCTGGGTTTTATGTTGCACAGTGCAATGTACGGCTTCACTATTTACGACCATGTTTGATATGTTTAATTTAAAATATGCGTTGCATATATACTTTTTTATTCTACCACCACAGTGTATATTCAAGGACAGTTTTTGTTTGGTTGCTTAAGAACTTTCCTAGAATACTTGTATATCAACAAACTGTGAAACAGAGTGGATATGTGACTGTGCATTCTAAAACAAGATAGTGTCTAAGTGAGTTCAAGTGAAATTTCATTTTATAAAATAGATAGAACAAATGTATACAGATGTGGAATATGTGAGACATAGTTCAATGAAAAAATAATGCATAGAATATGTATATGTACAATATTCTAATACTTTTCTATACATATAACAAGTATTTATTGGGGTTTAGAAATATATGTTTCCATAAAATATAAAACAAAAAGATCCCGAATTTCTAATTTAATATCTTCTCAAATGACGATTAACCAATATATATATATATATATTTATATATTATATTTAATGGAAATTGTATGAAGACACTTATAAGGAGTAAAGAGTTTAGATATATTAATAAAGGTCACTTCATGGGAATAGGTCAACAAATGCACAATCTTGAATTTGTATGCACCTAATTGGATATTAATGGTTGTATGTCTATTTGACTGGTTGACGGTCGTATGTCTAATTCGATTTTAATAGTCTATGTTAGTAATGGTTTTTATCAGCATCTTTTATTTTTTTTAAATAGAAGAGAGCAATTTATTTGAAATAAATCAATGCATTTACACACACGATAAAGAATTTCTTATCATCAGGATATAATCAAATAACAATTAATCTGAACTTAACTTTATTTAGAGCGAAATTGAAGTTTTTCCTTTTGCATAAATTATTTATGAACTATATAGTAAAATTAAAAAAAAAAATTCGGAATTTTTAATGGTGAAAAACAGTATTTTTAGTTGTTTAAAACATAATTTGCTTGAGCGTTCTAAACAAGTTTAAGATTATTCTTCAAGTTTTGTTCACATGTAAAAGATATAACAAGTTAATAAATAACTTCATATACTGATATTTGAAAATTTTTAATACACATTAATATTTATTAAACATTTCAAGTTTTCTAAACTGTTATACAAATTAAATGGTGTAAACCATAATTTATTTTTCAGCGACTGCAAGATTCTTAAACAATTTTAATTTACAATTCAACCTCTGATCTGTGAAGATAACAGACAGCGTTTAAAAATATTTATTTCGAATGTTATAGTAAATTAATTGACTCTATTATTATTTAACTGTATCTGTCATCACGGATAACGAGCCTCATAATAGAAAAATCTGGAAAAAAAATGGTTTATCGACATATACACCGCAAACCCGGAAAAAATTGTAAAAAGTATTTAATATAATATGCTTTAATTTGAAATCGTTCTCCATTTTGTTTATAGACTTTGTAATTTTAAAAAAATCATCTCTATAAGAAGGAAGTGAGTTATACATCAGATTGAAACAAATACCGAACAAGAAATATTTACAAATAATCTGCTGGGCGAAAAGACTGCAGAAATTCTTATGAATGTGAAATAAGAAATTTAAACAAGTATTTCAGCCAAGTCCCTTCAAAATTTATCAGAGAGGGGGAAAACAGATTGTGTAATGTGCAATATAGAAGTGACATATATAAGAATGACGGATTGTTAAATCAAAACTGTCAAAGAAAAATTTAAATGCATTGAATGTAATCATTTTTATGTACGTATGTCAGTTGTACGTTATTACTTCCACAGTTTTTTAAAATTCTGTTAGTGTCCAATTCCAATTATTTTAGGGCACCTTATGGTTTAATTTTTTGTCGATTATGGCCAGTAATGTTGTGACAGCTAAAATTGTTTTTTATTTTCTGACACATTTCACTAATACAGTGTAACTTAAGATTTTTTTAAATGTTTTATTTATATCACGTCAGCAGCCCAACTGGTACGATGACAAGTTTAAAGGCCTTCTAATGTTCTGTAAAAATCATGTAACTCGTGAGATTAATGACCAATCAGCAAAACTCCTCAAGTTTCCAAAATACACTAAGCTAGAGATATTTCACCAAATTCGTCGCCAAGGTCCCAATTATATTGTCAATGATAAGTGACACTGATCTACAAATTACAAGAATGGTATTTTTTTTAAGTATTCGTACAAATATACATACCGTCCTTTATTCGTACTGTTACTTACTGCAGAGTCCACATGAAATTTTGTTCCAGTAGCTCAACGGTAGAGTATAGGCTGAACAGTACAAAGATCCGTTGTTCGAATCCAGTTTGGAGCAGCGAGAGTCGTTAAAATGTGGGCCGAACACATAAATCTTATAGGTTAGTGCAACGATGCCGGAGTTGTGAAAGCAACCCTAGTACGACTAGCACGAATTTAGTTGACTCTTTGATATTGAGGGCCGATATAACATAGGGAGGACAACGACCACGCAAGAAGCTTACCTGGAAGAGATTTATAAGGAGGATAGGCTGAGATAAAAATTTGAAATTTTGTTCCAATACCTCAAAGGTAGAGAGTCGGCTGGCCAGTACGAAAATCCGTGGTTCGATTCCTGGTTGGAACCGCATAGTTCTTTATAATACTCCCCCTTTCGTTTCATATAGGTCACATTTTCTTTCAAAATTTACTCCACCTTGCGCTCTTAGATGTGTGTTTCATATCAAAAATATATATTTAAATAATAACAAGAGAATAAAATGTTAAACCTGTAACTCTGTGTCGTTGTTTGTTTTTTACAAAATACCGGTTGTCGAAGTGGCTAAGGTATACACTTTATAACGAGCTGTTTCACTTCACGATTCTTGCTGCACCACATTTTTCTAGCATTTTTTAATGCAAGTATAACATAAAATATTAAACATAATATTTCAAAATTTTCATTTCCTTAATCGAGAACACAAAATTATTTTCAAGATCAAATAAAACGTCTCTGTGCTTTTATAATAATATTGAAACATTAATAGCATTTTTTTACACTGTATCATATATCTAGTAACCTGATTTATTAATAAATATGTTAATTTAACCAGAATATTCAATCCATTCCTAAATTGCATATTAAGATGAAGGGTTTTAGGGAAAGATGACGGCTTACTGTCATTAAAATTGCATTAAGTGTCTGCATATTTTTAACATTTACTATTTTTTAGTGAGCTATTGAACATCCTGCATATAAATAAATGCAGTTTTTAATTGAAAGTGCGGTGCATTCTAATATTTTACTTACATTTTAATAAACTGAGATGGTTTCATTTTTACTTTCAATAAAAATGCATAATAATGCATAGTATACAGTAATATATTGTTATGTGATCAACATATCAATATTATAGTTGTGTACATCTATTACAGCGGTGTGTGTGTGTGTGTGCTTGCGTGTCGAAGACCCAGACCGTTCAGCAACCATTTGGACGGCCGGGAATGTGTTTGCGTGTTGAAATCCTCAAAATCGGATTTTGGAAATCTGGATAATGTTTAAGACGCTAATTATGTGTAAAACTATATAAAATAGAATTCCATTTATCGATTTTAAAATAAATTACAATAAAATTTTAAAGTAAATTACAATACGTATAAAATGAAATAATCGGTTTACTATCATCAAAAATGTTCTCATATTTTTAAGTGCGTTAGACTATAAACTATTACACTCAATTGATTACGGACTATTATGAGTTGGCCAAGAGGTATCGATAAATGCTTTTCTTGATATCGAGTGAAATATCTTTGAAACAGATTGACCATATTTATTTATATGTACTACTAGTTACAGTAAGCCAGCCAAATTATATAAATAACATAGTATATAAATACATGGAAAAAGGTAAGATCGTAATTTCAAACTCTTCCCTTCCCTCCACACCGAAAATTTCTTAAAAGTAAAGTTTCCTAAAATGACATTGCAAATTGTCTTATTATTTTTTTTCCAAATGAAAATTCACCTCAATCCTAAAAAACACCCCCACCCCAAATGTATTTGAAATTTTATATTGCATGAGGTTTTAAAATTACTGTGTATATCGAAGAAAAATATGTAAATACTGGAGGATCTGTTATTTTTTTAATACGTTCTTGCAATAACTTGGTTTATGTTACTAAAATGTAACATACACCCTAGTTCCCAGAAAATAGTAAGAATTATCATCTTTAATTCTTATATAGAAAATATCTTTGAAAATAGAATTTTTAGGAAAGATAGATATGAAATGAACTCTACGATTGCAGCGAGTAGAAGACGAATTATATTTCGCTTATATTCTTATATTATATTCTATGACTATAATTATAATCTATAATTATAATCTATAATTATATTCTATAATTATAATTATAATTATTCTATAATTATAATATATTCTATAATTATAATTATAATTATATTCTTTAATAATTTTTCTGTTTCCAATATTTCCTTGCCTTTGCTGCAAGATTTTTTTTCTCATTTGTGCTGGTGATCGAGGCTCGTTTTTTGCCCCCGCAACTGTTTAAAAAAAGTACTTATTTGCTATATGCTGTGGTATTTGCGGAATGTCTGCTTTACAATATTTTTACAGCAGTTTGTTTGATTAATTGTAAACACCAACGAATTATCCTGTTGGGTCCTAAGTATACGACCTCTGTGTAAAAATGCAAATGAGGATGGAAATAACACAACTCAATTTCCGAAGTGGCTGTTTTGAACAAAAAACGTACCAGCACATACTTTTTAATTCGCTAAAAGCCAATTGTATAGCGTGATTTTATAATGGTCATAAAAATATTTCATTGTTTGCTAAAAATCACCTGTGCTTCGTATTTAAAGAAGTGACATAAAAACGAACACGTGGGGGGTAGCCTCAGTTGGTACAACAGCTCCGGAAAAGGATGTGCTTTGTAATGAGGAAGCATCCGGTTCATTTATAAAATAAAAGGCATGGCACGGTAAAAAAAAATTATAGTGAATCAATGGATGGATTCTGTAATTATTTTTTTTTATGTAGTCTGTGATATATTTAGGAGTTGCTAATAAATGATAAGCGTTGGATGGCATGTCAATTATTTATATATAATTGGAGAGATATAAAATGTACAAAAATTATATATATACAGACACACACACACACACACACACACACACACATAAATATATATATATATATATATATATATATATATATATATATATATTAGGGGGATCTGCTCCCTGCTCGCTTCGCTCACTCAACCCCCTTCGGGAGGATTCGCCTTCTACTCGCTGCGATCGTAGAGTTCATTTCATATCTATCTTTCCTAAAAATTATATTTTCAAAAATGTATTTTCTATCCCTACCTATTTTCCGCAGGAGAGAAAAGCAGGGATTTTTCTTAGCCCCTGGAATCCAAAAAATAAGTTCCTTGATCATGTGCTCGCTTCGCGAGTTATTTCATGTCAAACTAAAGTTTAAATCCATAAACAGTTTGTTTCATCGTGTTACCCTATTATTTCTAGAAATGTTCTATAGAAATATTTCATATTTTTTTATGCTATAGTTTTACTTTAAGAGACAGAGAAATCGCCAGACGCGCCGATATGAAAAAAAAAATTCATTTCAGAAGTGCATAAAAAGTAAAATGTCTCAAAAACTACATTGACATTAAAAAACGGGGCTCCGTCCTGCAAAAAATCCCCCATGTAGGTACCTGCTTGCAAAACTTCCTGTACTTGCTATTTTTAATCTATTTAGGACGCGAAACCGCAGCTCAAATATTTTGTCTTTGACAATAAATATTTCTTAAACTACAATAAATATCAACAAGAAAGATCAATCATGCATAAGCATTGATTATGAAACACTTTCCAACTGAAATGTAATTTCATTTAAAAATTTCTAAAATGTGATTCATTCAGTGGTAATATCTTTTACATTATCACAGTACTACAGTAATTTATTATACTTAAATATTTAAAATTGTATCGAAATATAAATCATCTGATTCTTTATGCAAAATCAATGAATATTTCATTCATATAACTTGTATTCCAGACTCCAGAGCTAAATAATTTTGTGTGAAAAAAATTCAGCAATTCTTATGTAATTCATCTTACAATCGCTTGAGATATTTGCATTCTGCATATGTTAAAATTAGGCTTCCTTGAAGAAATAATAAAAGTTTAGGGATCATTTAAAATCACAACTATTGTAATTGCATAGGCACGGAATTTAGATACACAGATAATATATATGTGTATGTGTATGTACTCAAAGTATTGGAATCGTGCCGAAGATCGGAACTCGAATTTTCAAAGGAACTACACGTTTTGGGACTTCTAGAACACGAAAAAACTAGTTTTAGGAAGACGTCTGTGTGTGTAAGGGTGTATCTGTGTATGTTTCTGTGTGTCTGTGTGGATATTACATCCACTCCAATTGAAAAACTAATGGACCGAATTTCATACAATTTGGTAGGTATGTTTTTTGTGGGAAATCCTGATGTTCATTAGATTATAGTACGATTCGTAATAAAAGAATCTGCCTTCTTTGCGAAATGGCCGCAGAAATTGCCTTTATCCACTCTAGCTAAAAACTAATGAACCAAATTTAACAAAATTTGGTGTATAATATTTCAATAACCTACAAGTGATTTATATACCAAATTTAACAAAATTTTGTATATAAATCATTTGTAGGTTATTCTACTACGATTCGGGAAAAAGGAACGGGCTATTTTTGCGAAATAGCCAGCAAAAATCGTTATATATAAAAATAAAAGACTACGTGTGCTCAATTATATCAATTAAATTCCTATTTTATATGTGATTTTTGACAACAAAAAGAATAAGACTAACCCCATTACTCTAGGACTAGCCGTTCTTGAGATATTCTAGTTTTTTCGCGTTTTCGCTACGCCACCTTTGACAATAAGTCCAGCTATCAAATGAGAACCAAATTTAAGTTTAACGTGTAAATTCAATGTCATTTAAAATACTTATGTTGTGCAGATAAACTCAAATTATCATTGAATAAATAAAGAGAACGAATATGAGTCTGCAGAGAAAGACATGTGCTGTCCACATCAGAATTTTTAACAATATTACAACAATGATTTATAGAAGTGAACGGGGATTATTTTCAGGCCATTTCGAAAAAAATGTATGATCTATATTTAAAGATCCATCAAATTTTTGTCGAATAAAATGTTCAACAAATTTAAGCTGTGTACCAAATTTTAACTCTCTAGGACGTAGGAAAGTGCATTTAAAATGACATCAATTAAATTTATCATGAAGAGTTATATAAAATTTAAAAAAAATGAAAAATTGTTATCTACCAAATTTATTTTAAAATATGAAGCCACTCCCATATGCAAAACGTTTATACAAATGGAGAGATATTTATTATATAATATCTCTCTCTTTACTTTCTGGAAGATATCCCAAAGTCAGAATTTAATTGAATTTGTTTTTTTCCCTATATTAAATAATTTTTTTAATTAAAAAACTACTTAACATATTTTACTGAATTTTTTTTTATATATTCTATGGGATAATGTGAATATTTCCTAAAAATTTCGAAGCAATTCGTGAATTTTAAATTTACTTAAAAAATGTTTGAAAAATTAGGTCCCATAGGGTTCAATGTATTTCATTTTTTCAACCGGGGTTCAATAAAAAACTAATTGGGTGATATTATTTATTTATATTCCCATAGGTCCTACAGACCGTCTGAACAACATACTAAAATTTCATTTTGATAAACTCATTTTTACGGCAGTTATCGTGCTAACGGACAGACAGACAGACAGACAGACAGACAGACAGACAGACAGAATGAACAAAGTCATAAACACTTTTCAACTTTGTTGTAAAGTGTTAAAAAACGGTTTATTTCAGAGTATTTCCCAAAAATTTTTTCTACAAGTGTAACAAATTTCATATTTTGGCATGTAATGGTTTTTGCGGTACAAAGCAAATAATCTCGAGAAACGAGAAATTTGTCACACAGCGCTAGCTAATTGTTTTAATATATATATATATATATGTATATATATATATATATATATATATATATATATATATATATATATATATATATATATCCATAAATTCACGACAATTCTTCTATTAATCGTATGAATTCCGTGTACAGTTTTTTCGAAAGATAATTTTTCGATCCTTTCAGTGATGTCAAGATGGGTATTATGTGATTATACTAAGAAATCGATTTGTGCGAATATCACAGAAAAACGTTGTAAATCGGACTAAAATATAAAATAACTAAACTTTAATTTGGAATTTAAAACTATAACTGTGTTCTGACATACCTGTGTACCAAATTTCATGGTTGGATACCGCTTATATTTTCATCGACTGATCACACATACACATCCTACTGCATTATGTTAGATAGTATCATATAAGTTACAATTATATATCAATTCATAATACGTGAATAGTTTAAATCAGATTTACCAAATCATCGTAGCATTAATCAGCGACTGTTAACCATGTAGTTCTTTAATAGTTACGCTATAAGTATTATACTGTTTAACTCTCAACAGTTTTGCCCTTTCTTCCTATACTTTCAATATTATTCTTAATCATTGTCAAGACGTTGATTATTTTTATGTTAAAACTCATTGTGATCATTGTGATTACATTCACTTTTGTATAATCTATAAATATCAAAACGGTACTTTCAGGATTTACACTATTCGCCTTTTACAAATAAAACTACTTAATGCATTGTCAACACCTTTCTTGAACGTATAAAATTTACATATTTTCTTGATACAGAACACAAAATACCAAAGGTAGAAAAATGTGAATCCACAATTGTTCTACAGATCAATAGATATTCAGGGTTATTACCCTTCCCTGAATGTCATATTCTCGAGTTGAATCCGTATTCTGTTATGTAGTTTCAAGTTCTGATGCTGAAATTTGCATAATAAGATGTGGTATTGGATACGCACAATTCGAGTTTTATCTCTACAGAGCTCTAACTGTATGCATATAATGAGTCTTGCCTGTCACGGTTAAAGGTTAAGGGGTTATACATAAAGTTACAAAAGTAAAATGCAGTTATTCTATTATTTTTATGTATGTTACATAGGAATTTATTTCCATGATATGAAATCACGATTAACCAAACAATTGCGTGGAAGTTAAATGATTGAAATTAGTCAGTGAAAGTTGGATTATTTTTCACTGTAAAGGAATTGATTATATTGGTGTTTTTAACATTTTTCAACATAGTTTAAAAGCGTTTATGGCTTTGTTCATTTCTCTGTCTGTCTGCCAGTCCGTTTTCACAATAACTGCTGTAAAAATGACTTTATCAAAATGAAATTAGAGTATGTTGTTGAGATGGTCTGTGGGGAAATGTTAATGAATAATATCATCCAATTAGTTTTGAATTGAACCAGTGTTGAAGAATGAAATACATAGAACCCCGTGGAAACTAATTTTTCAAATATATTTAAGCGCAGTTAATATTTACAAATTGCTTAGAGAAATTTAGGATATATTCAAATTATCCCGTAAAATATACAAAACAAATTTAAGTAAAATGTGTTTGGTATTTTTTAAAATAAAAATTAAAATAATAATTAAACCCATAGTATATAGAGAGATCCCGTGACCCACTTCATAATAAAATATGGCATCCATCTTTCTTTCTTTGTGTAGAAATCGTGATTTTTAAAGTTCTTTTAAATTTATATTTAGTGTTGTGTCCGTCCTAAATCCAATTTATTTTTACCTGTTTTCCGTGCATCTACATTCTGTGATATTGCAATTTCAATATTTTTTAGTTCAAATGATCATCAAACCTTAATTATTTCTACAACAAAGTATGGATGGAGAATGAAACAACTGATTGTAAGATGGGTTGTATAAGAATTGCTGAATATATTTCACGCAAAATTATTTATCTCTGGAATTTGTAATAAAAGTGATAGGGATTTATATAGAGAGCCAGACGATTTATATTTCGATGATGTCATTGACATAGAGTTCATTCTTTTCAATGAAGTTTTAAATAAAATAAATTACTGTAGCACTGTGATAATTTAAAATATAATATCGCTGAATGTATCACATTTGAGAGATGTTTTAATAAAATTGCATTTTAGTTGGAAAGTGTTTCATAATCAATGCATTATGCATGATTGATCTTTCTTGTTATATATATTTTAATTACCTATTGTCTAGTCTTACTTAATAAAATATTATGTATGTTTTTGTGTGCTATATGCAAAAAAGGTGCGTAAAATGGTATAAAAGGCAATAAAATGGACCCTATAAAAACACATCATATAAGTTTATGGAGGTTTTGTTGTCCACTAAAGAAGAGACAACAAAATCTTCAGATCATGAGATTCCGAAGACAATTAAGGACATTTTACCAATATATGGATATTAAGTTGTTCACATTCAAATTAAAAACAATACTTAAGGATATTAATTGGATGCACATTTCTACTCTCTGTCAGTAATTTATATCAATAATTATTATATATGTCGACGCCGTGTTCTTTAAGTTGATAACGTTTTCATAATACAACATTTATATGAAGCTTAACAAAATTGCAATATGATGCTAAACAAAATTGCAATATGAAGCAAAACAAAATTGCACTATGAAGCTAAACAAGTACAATAGAACACTCCCAAGTGTTCTTTTGTATTATTTATGGATCAATCATCTGCAATATGTAAGTTATCAAGGCAGATTAGAAACAATAATGAAAATGTTCAAGTTCATAACATGCAAATAAATACTTCACATTTCAATAACTAGACATAACTCCCGGAGTATATGTATATTTACAAAACATAGGTTACGAAACTGGTGCATAGTGTACGTAACAATTTACTGAATTTTCAATTTAAGATATTTATTTTAAGTATTTATAAACTATCACATCAGAAACAAAAAAAGGAATATATATCTTTTATTACTTTTATATTTAAATCGACTTTAACAAAATTATGTATGTCAAAAGTGTGTCAAGCATATGTTAGAATACATTATCTTAGTAAGTCTTTATAAGTTTAAAGGGCTAAAACATTTCATCTTCTCATTTTTATTAAGATTTAGGTTGATTAATATTTACATAAAGCAGAAAATATATTTATTTTTTATGATGAAAATGTATTCTCATTTACTGTCTATGCATTGGCAATATTGCATAACGGTATACACATATAAAAAAATCATACAGAAAAGTTATCTTTAGATATGATTAAAAATTGAACTGGAAAAACTGCAGTTTAAATAAAATCGTCTTTCAGATTTATGATATTTAAACTTTATGAAATATTTAAACTACAGCTAGCTGGTAATTTTAAAATATTTACTTTTTTTCTCACATGCAATCAATTAAAAATATCCAACCGACAATGATTTTTGATTTAATATTGCTGTAAAGATAAATTCATTTCTTTACATAGCAGAAATTTAAAACAGTCCAGAATAGTTACTTATCACTATTATGAACAGTAAGAATTTACAACAAATTTGCACTTGATTTTTTATATAATCTTGATTGAGGATCATGGGAATAATGTGTCTAAACGTCATATTTTGCGTCTTCAAAATTTCTTAAACCATTTAAATCTTAAAACGTTGCTTTCATAAAGGAAGAGTAATTATACATCACATAATCTCTCCATGACTTGTGGGAGCAAAATCTTAACAACGCTTATATATGTAAGCTGCTCGAATATCGCATTTTTATGGGTCCCTGGTGATTAATAAGTTCTACCGTAAAATAGAAACACTCACATTTACTACACTCAAGGGTTATTTTCAATCTTATAAAACTTAGATTTGAAAGCATGATTTATACACTTATCACGTTCCATGTTCTCTTTGCAACAGTGAAAACCTCTTTACTCAAACCGGACGGGATGCCAACACTAAAAAAGAAATTCATTTAGTTTATCTTTACCCTGGCATTACATTTATAATGGATATAACTGGTATATTAATATCAATATTGACTGTTATAATATAGATGAAAAGCTTGAACAACGTACTAAACACAAAAAACACAATATGTAACATACAGCTGTTTTGAGGATAAGCTGGATCTCCATCGTCAGTGCAAGATGACCAACACCCAAGAAGTGTTTTCCTTCTTTTAAGGTCTCATTTATTCTTACAAGGGAAGGCTTTGCAATAGTTCTTTCGGATTGCAATCTTTCATGGCCCATCTTGTAAAGACCATGAATAATGACGGCTTTCATCTGTTAAGTAATAGAGGGCGCCACAATAACAATTTGAAGTTGTCATGCACAACGCCTAGGAAATTCATTTTGTATACGTGTTGTATGATTGTAGCACGTCAATTTGGTTGTTATAAATAAATTAAAGTGTTTCATAATTAAATTTTTATTTTTACTTGAAACAGCTTTGCAATCGGTGGTATGCCAACTGAATATGGAAAAAATGACACCGCTTCTTTATTAATAATCATTTTGTTGTATGTTTTGTGAGATGCATTTGTATCATTGTGCACTGATATTTACATTAGTTAGCTTACTACTTAGTAGCATTATTTTCCATTTTATTTCAGAATAATAATAATAACTGAAAAGGATAATATTTTCACATTAAAATGTTAATAATTCACGACAGTAGAGCACGTTTGCATGACAATTTCAGATTGTTATTGTGGCGCCCCCTATCACTTAACAGATGAAAGCCGTGGCGTTTTATCATTATTCATGGTCCTTTACAAGATAGGATATGAAAGTTATATGGATAGGATATGAGAACTATTGCAAAGCATTTCCTTGTTACTCTGACTTGAGTCGGACTCGGGATATTTATGTTGTGTTTTAGAGCACGTTAATCCTGTGTATTACTTGCCATTTTAGATTAGTGGTCGGCTCTTCATGCAGCTTTCTGATTGGATTTCTCTCAATCCAGGTTTTGGAGAAATAACTTCTCCTGTTTCTTCCTTTCTCACCCATCCCTTTTTTCAACTTTGGGTTTGTTGGTTCTTTTGCACTGACGAAAGAGACCCTGCGTATCCTCGAAACAGCTGTATGCTGCACAGTGTGTTATTTGTAATTTTATACATTCCTCAAGTTTTTCTTATCCTTCACACAAAGTGTATTGTAATTATTGGTGTTATAATGTATTTTTGAGATTTTAAAATATATTTTTACATTTCCTATTGCAAATGATGATTATATGAATCATGATAATTTTTATTTGGAATATTTCAAAATATTTCTGAGAATGTTAATCGTTCTTACATTTTTAAAAGGGAATTTTAAATTATTTTGCTCTATTTATTACTTTAAAAAATACATAATATTTAGGACTATAGAGTCTGCTTAGAAAAACTCCAATCACAAAACTGATAAAAATTCACAGGTCAGTATGGGCTGCCCATGCATTTAGAATCAAAACAATTGAAAATGAGAGGCAGAACGATTATTCCATACTGGATTCAGACGATCGTCTGCATAACAATTGTTCGAGTGTGTCCATGATGCCCATATAACTATGCAGAAGAATTAAACCCAAACAAGGAAATTCGAATGAATATCATGATATTAAGAGCATTTGGTGGGGAAAAACTTATATCAGTTGGGGATGTTTCTGCTGTAGTGCACCTAAATGGTCAGTGAAAGTGTTTAAACCTGGCATCTATGTCATAAGGAAGTTTGAACTTTGTTTGGATTAGATTGGTTTATAAATTATCAACTTAATTGAAAAACAATGTAAACATCTTGGCAATTTCAAGCTTTTCAAACAAAAGCAAGTAATGCTAAAATTCAAAAACTTTCGACAAAATACTGTATAATATTTGAAGAAGGTAGCAGTTAAATAAAATTTTCAAAACTCCGTTTTATTTAAAGGAAAATATTCAGCCAAACTTCCTTAAACCTGAAATTTTCCCTTGCGTTTTAACTTTACTTTGTTAGCAGAAATAGAAAGATTGCATACTACAGAAATTTAATAACCAGATTTAAGTAGTCAATATACTATTCCTAAAGTTCCAGTAGGAAATATCGATGGCTGTATATTTATTGTGAGATTTCAAAGTAAATATAAATTCTGCTTTAACCGATAACGCTTACTCATTACAACTGATAGAACATATGTCTTCACAATTTCCAGATGATGAAATTTTCAGCAAAATTGATTTAGCTCAAGATTATCTACTTATGGATATAGATGAAAATGATCAAGAATTTATAACATAAATACAAATCAAGGATTATTTAAATGCAAAAGAGAGTGCTTCGAAATTTAAATTATCCCAAGAATTTAGAAGATAACTACTATGTAAATAATATTTCGAAGAATTCCAAGAGTAAATATTCATTTGGATGATATTTAGATTCCCAGTCCTAAATTATCTACACTCACGGACAATGAAAGTTGCACACCAAGAAAAAACATTGTATAACCGCGAAATGGTGTAAATAGCTAGAGGGCGGGTTGGTATGCAAATGATCCAAGTCTTGTGTGATTGTGCATAACCGTACACTCGTGATTGGTGCTGGAAGCATGAGCCGCCGTCCTTATAAACCGGCATGTAGTCGACGCCCTATCAATGCGAGAAGTTTTGGACGACCCAAGCACGAGTACGGAGTGAAAAGAATAGTGGGTAGACGCCAGAAACGTCGATATACGCAACTGACGGACTTCTAGAGAGGCCTGATCATCGGGCTGAAAACCGCAGGGTGATCAGCGCGCCGGATAACCCGTTACGTAGATCGTTCAGCTATATCGTCGGACAGTGTTGGGAGCACTGGTCACAATACGCCACCCAGACACGGAGGACCGGCTCTGGACTGACCAGGTATATCACGAGTACAGAGGATCGAATGATCGTGCTACAGGCATGTATAGAGCTCACGGCGACCCGCTCCGCGATACAGGCACACGTAGCGGCTCCTGTGTGCCCTCGAACTATATATAGACGCCTGAAGGAAGCGAATCTGCGATCCCAGCGACCCTTACGTATACCGCCGTTAACACTGGAACATCGGCGGCTCCCGTTGCAGTGGTGCCGGGCCAGAGCAACGTGGAATGCCATAGATTGGCAATGTGTGGTATTTAACAATGAGTGCCGCTTTGTTTTGGGGGTCGATGATCAACGTGTCCGTGTATGGAGATCACCTGTACAACGCCACAATACCAACCTCGTTATAAAGCGCCACATCAGCCTCACTGTAGGCATCATGGACTGGGAAGCCATAGCCTATGACAGTCGATCCGCTCTAGTAGTGGTACCTGGCACATTGACGGGCCAGAGGTACGTGGATGAGATTCTATGGCCGCATGTGCTCCCATTCGTTACTGGGATTCCATATGCGCACATCCAACAGGATAATGCTAGGCCGCATACGACTCGGGTCGTCCAGGCCTGTCTGAGTCATGTCCATACACTTCCATGTCCTGCCCGCTCCCCTGACCTGTACCCTATCGGGCACGTGTGGGACCAGTTGAAACGTCAGCTGGCTCGTTGCCGCAATCTTCGGAATTTGGAGCATAACATCCAACAGGTGTGGACACGTTTGCCGCAGAACAACATCAGACGACTGTTCGACACCATGCAGGACCCTATTGCTGTTTGTATCGTAGCAAGAGGCGGTGCGACGCGCTATTGAGGATGACCGGACTGTGTACCACAGCTCCTTCTGTACGTGTTCTGCTACGCTATTTGTGTTGTCATACATATCATTCATCTGTATCCTTCCATTAATAAAATTTCTGGTCCATCCTATGCTACCTTCTTGATGCGTAACTTCCATTGTCCTGGAGTGTATTTAAAACACACAACTAGGTTAAGTACTAAAACGACAGCTTGAATGAATATTTCATGCTAATTTCATGAAAAGTCAATTTCTTGTAAATAAAATTGAGTATTGAGGTCCTGTACTTGATTAAATCTGGGCTACATGCAACAAAAACATTATTACGGAAATTCTAAATACATAAAACTAAATAATACCCACCTAAAAATAATTTTGTGTTTTATAAATTATTTTAGGACATTATTATCAGACTTTGCTACAACTCTTCTTTTACTCAATGAGTTATTAATAAAATATCCGAAAGAGAGAGATGTGGGAAAACACGGTATTACCCTTGTGTCTGCTTGGAGTAATGAAGAAGAAGATGATGATGATCTCATACGAAGTGCATTTTTGAAAGGCGTTGGATAAGTAAATGTTTAGTTCTTTTAAAACCTACTTATTTATAAAACATATAATCAAATATTTAAAAGAATCAGCATTTATTGATAAATATGCATAGTTAATAATACTTATTGGAAATATAGAAAAAATAATTTTAATTAGTCGATTCTCTTAAAATACGTATTCTTTTGATAAAATTAATTTTCATTAGTATTTTCTCTTCAGATACGTACTATTTTATTAATTTTATACATTTATACCGATTCCTATCTGAAATGATGAGCAAATAACTTTATAATAGTTCGCGTGCGAAGCCAGAAAGTGTTGAACTTATAATTAAAATCGACTTCCAAAGCAATTTTGAGTTACTTCGAGTGCATCGTGGTGCTTCAGATGCTAATGTACTGGTATATTGAGCAAGTAATATTGAACATTATGCAGATAGTTTTAGGAATAAGTGCTGAAAGGGAAAATGAATGGGTGGATATTGATTTGTTATTAAGCGAAAAAGTGTGTTGTTGTTTTCATAAATATTTTCCAATAAGATAATCTTTCAAAAGTGCTTGCTTATTGATTCATTGACTGATAAGATAAGGCATTTCGTTCGAATTTGAAGTTTTCAAATCTTCAAATGATAATGGCCTTAAGCTAATTTGAGAGCAGTTAACTACGATTTGTAACATAACTTAGTTAACTAAATGATTTAAAATGGTTTGTTTGTGATAAAAAGTATACATGCGATAACATTTGTATGTATATCAAAATTGCCTAAAATGCATAATAAATTGGTTTGGAGTATAATCATGCTTTAAAACAGACGTAATAACAGACGTAAGACATTTTAAATAGGAGTAACCACTAAATTATACCAATAGACTGATTTAAGATTTTTAAATTATATTACCACATATTAAAAGAGCATTAAAGAGAGTATTATAGAGTATATAAACTCAACGTGTAAAACTTTATTCTTCTGCAAAATGCATATATAGCTTTAGCGTCCATGACTTAATTGTAAAGAACATATTTCATGAAAACTAACGAATAGTTATATGTATTTTGATTATGGTTAATAAAGTAAATATAATTTCTGATCTAACAACTTAAGAAAACAGAGACTCTGATGATGTTAATTTAAAATGATATCGATAGAGATTAATAGATATAAGTATATAGCCCTTGTTAATTTTCTTTCTAAGTATCTTAAATATATACATATATATATATATATATTATATATATATATATATATATATATATATATATATATATATATATATATATATATATATATATATATATATACGTATAATAGAAACACATATAAGGTACTGAATATTTATTGCTTTGAAATGATTGCAGATATCTAACAGATATTCTTGCTTTATCTTTTCCAAATATAGTTTATTTCTTTTTAAAAAATGCCTTCATGCTCATAAATCTTTGGACTCTCTGTAAACATTATGCATCTATGCAAACAAAAATATCTCATGGTGCCGTGATTACACAAACATGAATTGAAAAGGTATTCATCATTTTCTGCACATCATTTGCATCTGAATTCCAGTTTATACCCGAGATCGAGAAAAATATATTATGCTATACTCCATGGACTAAATTGCAGGTAATATGTAGTACTTCAATTTTTTGTTTGCAGGTTGGTATTCCATTGGGGCGATTGCGCTCAAAATGCATTTATTTTATTTTTAATCATATTGATAGTGTTAAGAGTCTATTATAAGGAGCGGATTTACTCGCTAACCATTCGGGAATTTAATCTCAACCGCGAATTTATTCCCTACACGTATGCGAATTTACCTGCATTCGAATTTACTCGCATGCGAATTTACTCGCATGCGAATTTACTCGCTACTAGCCAGCAAATTTACTGACTACTCGCCCGTAAATTTAATGACCACATGTCAGTTAATTTACTGGCTTCTCGCCGTAAAATTGCTCGAAGGTACAAATATTGTTCAGCGTAATTGTATAAGAGTGTGAAACGACCTGTTTCACTACACCAGCGAGTAAATTCGGAGACCTGCTTGCTTCAATAGCAACTGTCGCGCGAATTCATTCTGTAACTTCCCAGTGAATTTACTTTCGGTTATTGAACTCGCTCAGTGTGATCGAGTAAGAATGTATACTCATTTTTTTCACAACCCTAGCGAGGGAAGTTGACCTGGTTACTCTACTCACTACTCGCAGACGGTCTATTATGACCTATACTGACCTCACTATTATTCTTGTTTCATGGAATGCAGTGTATTGATTGAAATTGCCTGAAATATCGCTGTGTTACATTTATTTAATTGTCTGCGAGATAAACACATGAGAGTTATACAATATTATGTTGGACTGCTAGTATGAAAATGTTTTACAGTACAAAATACTGAAATACAAATTTCTCACTTTTACTGATTGTTTCTGTATTCAATGTGTAGTATAATAAATTCACTTACAACATTTGAAGAAGATTCATTTATTAAGTACGAAGAAAATCGATTGCTTCAAACAATTTCAATTTTGGTGTATCTATGCCGACAGCCATTTTGCCACTTTTATCACGCCTTTAAGTTTTAACTATTTATAACAATTATAAACATACATAATTTGAGCAAAGTATATATAAAGAGAATGTATATAGTGGAGGTCAAAAATATGACACTCTGATTTTAATGGAGTCACACGTTTTAAACGTTCTTGTAACATTATAACTTGCAGCATTTAACACACGCATACATACACACACACACACACACACACACACACACATATATATATATATATATTTGCATATATATATATATATATATATATATATATATATATATATATATATATTTATATATATATATATATATATATATTTATATATATATATATATATATATATTTATATATATATATATATATATATATTTATATATATATATATATATATATATTTATATATATATATATATATATATTTATATATATATATATATATATATATATTTATATATATATATATATATATATATATATTTATATATATATATATATATATATATATATATATATATAAATATATATATATATATATAATATATATATATAAATATATATATATATAAATATATATATTTATATATATATATATATTTATATATATATATATATTTATATATATATATATATTTATATATATATATATATTCATATATATATATATATATTTATATGTATATATATATATATATATATATATATATATATTTATATGTATATATATATATATATATATATATTTATATGTATATATATATATATATATATATATTTATATGTATATATATATATATATATATATATTTATATATATATATATATTTATATGTATATATTTATATATATATATATATTTATATGTATATATTTATATATATATATATATTTATATGTATATATATATATATATATATATATATATATATATATATATATTTATATATATATATATATATATATATATTTATATGTATATATATATATATATATATATTTATATATATATATATATTTATATATATATATATATATATATATATTTATATATATATGACCTAAAAGGTACTATAAAAGGAGATAGTTTTCGAAATAGTTCAATTTTTTTTTATTTTAGTCTTTGTTAACTATAATGAATAGATCAATTATATATTATAATTATAAAGATAATTTATAATTGAGTCAATATGTAGCAACAAGAAATCAGGAATTGTTATTTTACTTTATGATGAATCAATAATTTACGTTAAAGTTACATAGAGTGGTAATACTTTTTCACCCATAACTAAAATTAACTAAATTCTTATCTTGATATTGATTAACTTCTCTCTCTCTTTGTATTTGAAGATTCAGAGAAATGTTTCGAATGCTTTGGTCTGGGATGTTTCAAGTTAGTCCAAGTGCACATTCAGTTTTATTCACAGCGTTTCCTTTTAAAAACCTAATGAGCTCTTAAATAAAATATATATAAAAAAAGAAAATACAAAATTTTGAACCCTTGAGTGCAGAAAACTATTAACTAGGGAAGAAAACTTCTGAAACGTATTTTTGATTTGCCTCATTAGGCTTTTAGGAGGATGATAGTTTCATGAAAAATATGTTGAAATGAGAAAAAAAATGCATTTTAAATGTTAAAAAAGTAGTACGTTGCTTTAAAAAGTAAAAAACATTTATAACATAAAAGATAATATTGCTCAAAGTAAAACTCATATTGATGCAAATTATTTAGTATATATTTATGCATTTAAACTAATATTACATTTAACGTCATTATATGCATATTATTTAAGAAGTAGTTTTGAGGTACAGCATATTGAAGTTGACAAAATTAATGACTAATTATGAAATTATTGAATTATCTCTTCAAATGACATTTAACTTCAGTGTCACTCATTTTCATCATTTTTACACAGTACTGACTATAAAAGTTGTAACTTTATGTAGTGTGATTCTCTTCTCGACATTCCAATTACAGTCATATTATTCTTATTTTTGTATGTATGCATAATTAGCATCAAAATATGAAAATGTATTTTTTAGTTCATTATTTAAACAATCTGTTGAATTTTTCGCGAAAATTCTTAAGTGATCCGAGACATAAAATTTTATATTTTGTTTATTTGTAAGCGTTTAAAAAATTCCTGAAATATGAGTTGATATAAAGAACACTTTACATATAAAAAAAATACCAAATTATATTTTTTTCATTAAAATTTTAAACATTTTTATTTTTTATATAACTTCTGAAACATTTTTTCAATTTTCATATATATTAACATTAGATTTCACCAAACAGATTTCATGTACATTTCCTTTAGGATTAAATATATATATATGTATATATATATATATATATATATATATATATATATATATATATATATTATTTGTGAAATTTTTAATAATTTTAAAGTAAAAATAATCATTTTTAAGAGCAATATTTACTTCGAGGAGAATTTTTCAAAATTATGAAAATCAAAAATCCCGAATAGTTTATTGAAAATAGAATAAATGAATCCCGTACAAAATTTTATATATGCACCTAACAAGGAATTTTATATATATCCTTCGAAATTCGATCAAAAAACCCGTTATGAAATAAATGGACTTTAATGTTAATACTCACCTTCCAATAACATTATTTTATGTTAAACTCTTTATTTTTTAAACGATGAAAATAAAAATATTGTTTTCTTTTAATAGTCAATGCACATTTTTGATTATGTAATTATAAATTTAAATATTCATAAATGTTGCATTTAAATGCATGAAAATGCAAATTATTTTAGAAATACTTTAAGTACAGTATATCTAAATTGGCAAAATTGAGGACTGTGTTCAAGATATACAAATTGTCCCTTTAAATTAAACAACTTCCGTGTCTATCATTTTCATCATTTTTACAAAGTATGGACTACAAAAGTTGTACTTGTTGAAGTGTGATTCTTCTAGTGCATAATTCTCTATCGATTTTTTATTTCCTTAGCTGCAATGATTTCTGTACAAATTAAAAGTAGCTAGTTTTAATATCAAACATTATGTTTTTATTATGTTCCATTCAATTTCAGGCATTTACTTATTATATATGATTTCAATTACTCTAATTCTTATTCGCTTTGAATTATGCATTATTTTATAAAAATTAAAAAAAAATCATCTAGGTACAAGAGTAACAATATTTTACATACCACAGGTACATATACCGGAAAATTTTAGAAATATTGTTTCAAATAATCGTTTAATATTTATATGGATATTCAAATATCTCGATTAGAATCACCGATAGATGTCCCTTGAGAATACTTTATTTATATCTCAACAACGCCATCTCGACTGGAATAATAATAACTTGCGTCTCTAGCGAATAATATATGAGAAACGGAAATAAAGAAAAAAATTTGTCATTGAGAGTTTGAATAAATAATTTATGAATTTAGTGTTTATGAAATCTTAATGAATATTAGAGGAGTATCAGAACGAATAGTCATATGTTACAAATTAAAATAAACTATTCCAGGCTCATGCAAATGTGTCGAAAGCTTTTAAATTATTTTTGCGTATTTCATTACAGTCAACGGCTCCCTTTATTGTTAAATTATTTTTTATTTAAAATAGGACATATTTTACTCTGACAAAATGCATAAGAAAATGAATTATACAAATTATATAGACATTCTAAACCAGTTATTTCTTAATTTGAATGCATTAAACATTCTTATCCCCATGTTCAGTTTGTTATCTGATTTAGTTGCAACAAGAACACACAAAAATTATATATATATATATATATATATATATATATATATATATATATGTGTGTATATATATATGTGTATATATATATATATATATATATATATATATATATATATATATAAAAATTACAAGCTTAATGTATGAAACTTGGGGATTTTTTGAGTATGAATATCTGTTAAAAAAATCACGTATTTCGAACAAGTATATTTATTCATACAAGTAATATGAAATGGAAAAAACAGACGTCAATGCTTATTTATTTTGTCAGATATATGAAATGCTAAAACGAATTATTAAGTTTTCAAATCTTGGATTAATTATTAATTTTGAATAAATTCAATATCAAATGCGCAAATTTTACAAACTCACTACTATTATCTCAGATTATTTATTGACATGGATTGATGATTTACTCTACGCTTTTCTAAAGAAAAGCGTAGCTCTCACTGAGAATATATATATAGTTAAATATATATATTTAACTATATATATATATATTCTTAGATACAAACTGCATGCTAACTTGTGTGTATTTTACATAGTTACGTTTTGAAAGGTGTTGGAGCCCGTGAAGTATGTATTTGAAAGAAGCCATGTGTTCTTGTTTGGCGAGCGCCAAGCAGCGGGTGGCGAGTTTTTAAAAGCGAATTTGTAGTGTTGGAATAAAACTTGTAGCGATAGGAGACACGAGAAAGTGGCTTGTTGTTCTCAATATTTCATTTATATAGTTTGTAATAAAGGTATGGATAAGTATTATTGAAGTTTTCATTTATAGAAATACAGTCCACTACTCATTTAGAAAGACTCTATTTAGGCATGTTTAATTCATCCTACAAAAGGAAATATAGTTTATAATTAATTATTTGAAAATTAATCGGAAGTAGATATTAAACAGTTTCTAAAATGCTTGGAATATTATATCTTTTCTGAACTGGTTTCCCTGCATTTTAGGGACGGGTAAAAGATAGGATGACTCTAACTCAAAATATATATTCATAACAAAATATATATAACAAGTAGCGTCTCTTACTTTCTCGGTAAATTTGTTACCTAGTAATAGCTTTTCTGCAAACCGCTAGCTGCAATTTTAAATTGAGGCTAGCAATGATTTTGCCGTACAACGTGCACAATTTACGCACTCTAAATGCAATAACGTGTAGAAGTACCCCGTTTAGCTGATGTATTCAATAAAATAATAGAACTTCTAGTTTGAGTAAGAGAAGAACGCCAGAGGTCAGTGTGGGATTAGTTTTTCTTATATGAAGACTATCAAAGAAACTCCCCAGTTCATGTATCTAATCTCTCGTATATCTAATTTTTCGTTCTCTCTGATTGTAAGAAAATATTGAGAGGAAATAGAAACCAGGTACTATATTCCCCCAATCCTTCTAGAATGCTTTCTGTGGTGTGATTTCAATGTATGTAAACATTCCGGAATACAACACTTAAACGTTTACCCATAATTTTTCAAGGTTACTCACTTATACATGCAATAGGAGTAGCCCCAACAATGAAAATCTAATGTGCGGGTTCGACTTATGCGTGGTTTCATGTCATCTGCGTATGATGTATGCAATAACGAAAACACCACTTCATTCAATAACGCTAAGCCCTTAGAGCGAGCTCACATTTGGTCCAATGTGCGTGCAAATCAGGGCAAATGATACGCCATAAGATACACCATAAATTACTATTCCTTATTTTAAGTATTTATTCCAATAAATGAATATTGTAATGCTATTATTCATTATATGAGATTCAAAATACGTGTAAAGCCGTTTAAATCTGAGAGTTAAATTTTAACCACACGTCAGTGCTACTCTTCTATATAAACTATGTACTGCTGGGGAAGAAAATAAGTAAAAATAGTACCTTATTCATACTTTCCGAATTTCCATCTTCTAATCTCGTTGAAACTGAAGTCACGCAGCCGTTTTGAGGCATGCTCACAGCATTAAATCTAATATGAATGTATAATGAGATTTTAAATTTATGAGGAATTCGAAGTATTCGAGCGCAGCAGAGAATGGCATGCTTTAATGATCTGTCCTTCAAGTGTCATCTCGGGAATTTAATCATCGTCTTAGAAATCCACTCCAGTATAGATATAGAGATATTATAATAATGAAAGCCTCAAACCAGTGACTATTAGTAATCGACTATTTATTGATATTATCTACCACAATTTAATTATAAATATTAGATTCTTAAGTTTTATAAGTCAAAAAGTAATATTTATTATTACTTTCCTTA
This sequence comes from Amaurobius ferox, assembly GCA_951213105.1. NCBI lineage: Eukaryota > Metazoa > Arthropoda > Arachnida > Araneae > Amaurobiidae > Amaurobius > Amaurobius ferox. The sequence goes on from OX578134.1 coordinate 144,274,680, forward strand.
TATACATAATGTATAAGGACAGTATTGTGACGGGGTCGAAAATTCGAAATCGAGTTCTCGACGGGAGAGCACGTTTTAAGCATCCCTGATCACGAATCAAACCTTTTTGAAGTGATGTCTGTGTCTGTGTGTGTGTGTGTCAGTGAGGCTGTGGAGACGATAACTGACAAACGAATGGACCGATTCGAATCAAATTTGGTACAAAAATCACAATCCGTAAACACTGGAAGCCTATTGCTTTTATACGTAATCGAATGTTCAGAACCCCCCTAAATTTTCGAATAAAATTTTGAAAAAATCGTCAAAAAATCAAAACCACTAATAAAGTTACGCAAATACACATTTCTTATGTAATTTTGCATTAGAAAACGATTGACATAAATTTTAGAACGCTAACATGAACCGTTCTCGAGATATTGCACATTTTTCAAAAAAATTATTAAAAAGTCATATAAAATGAAAAAAAAATATTTCCTATTGAGAAACATGTTCCCTTTTCATATGTAATACCATGCGATAAATTGGGTGACACCATTCTCGTGGATCTAGCTCGTTCCATTCATGAAAAAAGATACTTTGAGTAATACTTTTGTATTTGAACGCCAATAGTCATTTATCTGCTGTAAGAACAACTTATTTCTTCGTCCATAACGCTTGGCGAGATTTTGGGGACGAATTTGGCGGAATATCGCCAACTTGGCGACTTTTTGAAATGTTGCCAAATTAGCGGAAATCTCGCCAAATGGATAAAAATGACGCTAAATTATTGAAAATGACGACTCATTGTCGAAAATTCAATATCTTTGTAAAGAATATTATTATCTACTACAAGAAAACCTATTTTTTTAGTTTAAAAGTAGTATATTCATTACATTATATAAGGAAAGTCATGTGTTGCCCACATTAGATTTTTTTTAAAAAGATGACAGAAGGATTTTTTTCTCGTAAAACTGTACTAAAACGTACTTCATATACTCATTTACTTAAGTAATAATTTCATCTCAAATGCAGTAATCTATATGTGTATTTTTTAATGCAATTTTGGGTATATTATATATTTTGCAATTAAGACTTTTAATACAAGAAGATGTTTTTCTGTGTCGTCTGTAGCGGAAAATTTAAAATTTGAACAGCTGCTATATTCGGTAGTTGATTAGCTGAACAACCAGTATAACAGTGCTTGGCATTTAATTTTAATTTTTTCTCATTTAATTTGAAATAGTTTTCGAAATTTTAAAATATTTAATTTAAAACGTTGTCGGAAATTCGAAATAGTTTCGATGTTCATACAAACTGGTTCCATAGCGATTGGAAATCTTATTACAGAGTTTACTTTATTTATTTATAAATTCATCAAAATATGCGTGCTTTATTATTATTTTTTTTTCGCCACATCCGAAATAAAGAATATTAGCTTATTTCTATAATTTGGCAAAAATATGGATTTATACCTTCGCATTCCATCAAAAAACTTTTTTTTTATAATTTCTATATTTCCTGATTTTCCAAAATTTTTCAACCCAAGGCATAAAAATCGAGATTTTTGATTTCGTTCTTTCTATGACTGGCTGTTGACAACTAGGCGCTAAATTATTTCATGTGCACTTTGCACAGCAGTAAATATTTTTCTCTAATAAACGGTCAGAGCTTGACTAAGAAATTTGAAAAATTAAATAATTAATTCGGTTACTGGTTTTACATACGATCAAGCCCGGATACATTTTCTATTGTTTTACTATATTATGTAATGTCATCTGACTGACGATTATTATAATGCATACTTAATAAATGAAAATAAATACAGAATCACCTAATGCTAAAATTTGAATTGTTTTTATACATTATTAGGTTATTAACTTTCAGAGAGAAAAATCACAATCAATCCTCCAAATAAGCAAGGAAAATAGCAAAGTGGAATGATCTATTAAAAAAATAGGAAACTCACCAGTCTGGAAAGCTAAGGGATGCTTCTAAATTCTAATTTTCTACATATGTTAAAATATTGAATATTTGGGATCAACAACGTAAAATCAATGTGAACATAAAAGAGCACTTTCGTAAAAAAAAGTTTGTAATAGCAATTTTGTAGCCATGAATAGCTTAGTGTTTTACACACACACACACACACACACACACACACACACACACACATATATATATATATATATATATATATATATATATATATATATATATATATATACAGGGCGTCCCAAAAAGTTTGAAACGCGCTTTAATTCTTAACCTATTGGAGATAAGTGGGCAATGTAAATTGCAAAAACGTTGAAAGTAAAGTAGGAAATAAGACTAACTTAATGAAATGTCCTCCCATTGATTTTCACAAAGTTACCCTTTTTAAATTTTTATACGACCCCTTAGACAAATTTGATCAATCAGAAAAATTTTATTTTTAATGCAACAAGGTCATTAAAAAACCGCATATCTGTATCCTTAAAATTGAGCGAGTTATATTTCATTGAAAATTGAACATTGTAAATGGGGACATACATAGGGTATTATACATATGATACATTTTTGCGAATTCCGCTTAGGCTTACGATGCAATCACGGATACTTAAGGAATTTTCAATAACTAAGCAGTTTTAAGTAGTTTTCTTTATCTAAACAATTTCCATCATCAATTTGTTTATGATCCATATTTTCACTGATGAAACAGCCTTTCACATGGTACGGAAAAGTGGCATAAGCCAGATTTTTCCTTTATCATAATTCAGTTGATTTTGAAGATACAGATATGCGAGATTTTAATGGTCTTGTTGCATCAAAAATAAAACGAATTCTGATTGACGAAATTTGTCTAAGGGGGTCGTATAAAAAGCAAAAAAGTGTAACTGTTTGAAAATGAATTTGAGGATTATTTCATTAACGTAGTCCTATTTCCTACCATACTTTCAACATTTTTGAAATTTACATTGCCCACGTATCTCCAACAGGTAAAGAATTAAAGCACGTTTCAATCTTCTTGGGACACCCAATATATTGTTACGAGATATCATCATAAATCGCGGGTGCACTTTCAGGACACAAAAATGATTTCAAATTTCTGTATAACTAATGCTTTTATTAAGCATCGATAAGCGTAAACAAAAACGATATTCAGCTAATAACACTATAGCTATCTTATACGATCACTAAAAATCTGTTAAGTGCAAAATCTGATACAGATAAACTTCACTTTTGGAGCATTTGTTTGTTATTTAAAAGAATATATTGAGCAAAATGTACAAAAAAGTTAGTGAACAATTCTCAAGTTTAGAAAAACGAAATGGAAGTGCATTTTGGGCCAATCCCTTAAAACTTTTTATTTCAAAAATTGTTATTGCACTAATCAAACTTCAGGCTCTGTTTTATAGATAATTGGCAATCGATGTCAGATATTCCTCATAGACAGTATTTTAGTCAATGTAGCCTAGACATATATATCTGAAATATTCAAATTTGAACATTTTGAATGATTTTTTTCTGAAAAGTGTGTCTATATAAAGAGATTACATATAAAAAATTGTTGCATAATTTGACATTTGAAACAATTTTAAATGTGTAATTTTAAATATGTTTAATTTATATATATCAGCTGAGCCAATTGCTCAATTTATGTAAATTTTTGCACTTTGATGCACGCAAAAGTTTCAATATGAATGTGTTTACAAGACTAAAAAAATAATAATTGTAATTTTTTTTAATAATTAAAAAAAACATTCGTTTAAAATAGTACTTTGATGAATATATTATTTAAAAAGACATTCGCAAAATCAAAAATCCTGAAGACAATTTAATTTATTGAAAACTGAACAGAAGAATTCTGTATAAAATTTAATATACGTACCTAGCAAGGATACTGTGTGAAAGATATATGTGTTTAAAATTGACACACTATATATATATATATATATATATATATATATGCTTAAAGCATATTGTAGTTATAATATTGTTGGGTTATACCTTTGGATATTTAATAATTTTAGGTATTTTGTTTTTAGTTTAAATGTGTTCAGGGGTCTTATTTACATAGCCATTCTCTTTTAGTTATCCATTTTCCAATTGTTTAGGTTTTTGATATTCTTCTGTTCCAAATAGGTTCTATTCCATAGGTTTTGTGTTAAAAACGGCGAAAGTTCGTTCTTTTTAGGTTTTGGCAATTTAAATTTATTTAAATTGGCTAATTTGTGATTCCATTTATTGCCCTTTTTGTTCCCTTTAATTTGATTCCAAATTTATTGCCCTCGGTTAAAAATTGGTTAATTCATCGCAATTTTTCAGTTTTATTCTATTTTCAGCTTTTTAAATATTTCAGAATCGTCCATATTTAAATTATTGCCGAATTCGTATATTTCCAAATCGTTTCACTTCATTTCTTTTTAATTTTCGTCTGCTCTAAAATTCCATTTCTCTTCTTTAAAATTTCGAGTTTTTAATTGGTTGATCGTAATATTAAAATCGTCTGTCATTAATTATTTTATCGTTCATCGATAATTTTGTTGACAGTCTGTGGCAGCGATGTTTCGCAGTATATAAGTAAAATCGCGCGTTTTTTCGCTCTTTTTGCCTTTTTGCTCTTTCTCTTGTCTTCTCTTGATTGGAACTAAAATGTAGTCTTATAGAGTGTTATTTTCAGCGCTTCGGCGCGAGCCGTAGTTCGAATCCGGTGAGCGTTCTCAGGGACGAACGTTTTATTTCCCGGCCTTGATGTAATGTGTGTGGTATCCTGATTGCAGAGAGTTATTTACTCGAGATAATGTTGCGAGCGAAGTGATTGATGTCTACTGAAGTATCGTCGGCGCCTTTGGAATAATTGTTTAGTTCCGGAGGTCGGATTTGTTCTTTCATAGTGAACTGTGTAGTTTAAATTTTCCGAGTCCTAGGACCGGACCTCCAATTGCTTACTTCACGGTTTTGATGATGGAACTATTTGTTCTTTTGTTTCGAGCGATGTCCACTGGCGCTCTGCTACTCTCGGCTGAGAATTTTATGATGTGAAGGAGCTGCCCGTTTTTGTGCAGATCAGGCCTTGGGAGTGTTCTTTTCGTGAAGTTTTGGAGCACCATATTCCACTTGAATGGTTGGACTCACTTGATGTACCGATGCCCTACGGGAGGTACTTCTCCGTTTGGCCTTTTCTGGAGCAGGAAGGGACTGCACCCAAGCTGATGATGACTGACATCGATTTCGTCCTCGGGACTTTATTACTGCCGTTCAGCGTTTTCCCGTTTATGGGTGATATCTTTTGCATTCTAATTTTTAATTGTTTCTGCAGTTTAGACTATTTTAAAATTTAATTAAATTAGCATGACTAAGACCCCTTTCACTTATATATTTTAAGTTGCGAATCCTGTGGATTATTGTTAGGATGTTCTAAATTCCCTTTTGGCTAACTTATGTTCTTTTATCCCAAATTTTAGTTTAGACAAATAATTGTATAATTTTATCATTGTTAACTTTAAAATTTAATATTCTAACGTTTTTTCTACCACTATACGACCGGCCATTCCATTTATTATTTAAGTTGTTTATTTGATTTGTTTAGTTAATGAGATGTTAAAAATTTGTAAAATATTTTGGAAATTCTTTTAAAATGAAGTTTAAAATTTTAATAAACGTTAGATTTTGAAAACCTAAAATCTGTGTTCTCTCTTTTATTTTAATGTTTTTATTTTTAGGAAAGTTCCATTTAATTACATGTAGAGTACATATTTGTACACGTAGGGAAACTGGTCAATAGGTCCACTTTCTGTTTATTTAAGAATTCAGTTATATTTCTAGAATGTTTTCTGGTTTTAGGAACTTTAGAACATTTTCAGAGTGTATTTCAGTGTTTTCAGATTTATGTTAGGTGAACTTTACAAGTTTGGGAACCTTTGGAATGTTTTCAGGAATTTAGAATGTTTTGAATATTTAGAAATGTGTTTTTTAGTATATCATAAAAAGCATAACCCCCCCCCCAACAATATATATAAACAGAAAACATTTTAGGTATGTTTTCTGTCAATAGCAGTAGTTGAAGCATAGAGTTTACATTAGTAGAGATTACATTAGTTGAAGAAAATCCTTTTGTAACCGTTCATCCGTAAATGTTTAAAATTTAGATTTTTGGCGTCATTTTGGAAAAAATTTTCGGAAATAATATTTGTAAAAGCTTGGTGTTAAACTTGCAATATAGACCATATGTCAAACAAACTTAGATTATATGCCTAAAATAAATGACAGTCCATATCTATCAAATGAATATTTCATATCCAGAGAGTGGTTTTTGTAAGATCAAATTTTAAAGTTGGCAATTGTACCCAATTTTTACTCGGATAAAATTTAGTTATGTATGTTTTATCTTCCAAAAGCATATTCTGCCTCTTTACTCATTTATTATAAATGTATATCCACTGCTCAATTTAATATTATAAAGTTTGATTCATTTTTGTAGTTGAATTAGCATAAAATGCATACAATTTTGAAGATATTTAATCCACAAATTGAAATGTAAATGAACACAAAATATAGCTAGGTAAATTGTTTTATTATTTTATGTAATCCTTTATGTAGTTAAGCCGTTGTATTTATATCATAATATATAAATCTTAGTTAAAGTATCAATCGACTTTAATCCGGATAGCAACAATGGATTTTAGTAAAAATCGGAAGCATGTCTGCTTAACGTAATTTAGTGGAAATATATATTTCCTTCATTCGATTTCTTTAATTAGTTCATTTTATTATCCATTTCTTTATCTTTCCTTTTCCTTCAAAAGGTGTGCCGTTTGATTTCTGCAACAGAGTTATCACGTCACGGAACCTCCTTGTTTCACTGAACACACTTTGAAAAATGCTGCTACAACTTTACATATCTCGCTTTATTACCGATTTTGAGATTCTAACTTGTAAATTCCTCTGATAGGAGGTTCTGTAATAACTTTTATTTAATGCATGGTCGTCTTAATATATATAGACCTAATATAGCACAATGTGTAAAAAACGAAACTTTGAAACGTATAAATGCAAATTAGCTTATAAGGGTTGAAGGTCCAGGCCACACGACCAGCCCTAAGTCTTGTGGTAGCTCAATGTGTGGCCGGAGCTTATAAGGGTAACATTTTATATTCTCGACTTCTTAATTTTCAAGCAGTATCTTTCCGGGGGAAAGAGGAACCTAAATTTAAATAACAGCCGCGAAGATTGTGGACTGTTGAGGGTGCTGGCAGCCAGGTTATAACAAAGAAAAGTGCAAAGCGCGAGGAAGATACGGATGGGTTCGAAATGATACCAGTTGGTACGTGGAGCACGTGTGTGGATGCAGACTATGGTAGAAGAGTATACCATGTACATTCTGATTTATTATGTATAATTTACGTTAATGGAGTTATTTTATGATTTTTGCAGTTTAAAAATAAACATGTTATTTTTATAAAAATATGCCTGCATGCTCATTCCAAAACATTTACAAGCTTAAGGGCGGTATAAAATATTTTGCTAAGCACCCGAAATCCAGTTGGCAAGCAATATCAGCACTCTCTCCAATATAGGCACTAATCCTGAGCTTCTCTGAAGTCCAGGTGAAGAATGATAGCAATTCACCACATAAACTACCGATTCCAAAGGTTATATAATTTCAAAAGTTTGGAATAACTGACCTAAGGCCAGTGATTACGGAATCCCTAAACGATGTAGACCTTCTTCTGAGCCAAAAATTTACTTACCTGTGAACTACGTAAATCTAACGATCAAACACATTCAAACAGAAGACACATTTAAATTAAATAAATTTCTTTCAGGGTGTCACGCAATATTTTATTAATACGCAGATTAAAATCAATTTTATTTTTTTACGAATTCCTATTCACCTAACTAACGTTTTCAATTTCTACGATTGCTGATATTAAAATGTCAAATACTTAAATTTGATTTGTTAATACTAGTTGTGCTACTCCTCAATTTATTTTCAATATGATTCGAAAGCGGATTTCGTTTTTTTGCCAATTTGTTATTTTCGATATTTTTGTGTTGAGGTTGTTGCATTCGTTTTTAAAACTAAGTAAATGACTGATCTAATTTGAAAGCATGTTACCTTAGAAAGTATCTTAAATAATTATGGAATTTCCTAAAACTATGTTTAAATATTGAAAGCAATTAAATCTTAAATATTGTTAACTTGTAATATTGTTAATGTTACAAGTCGTCAACTCCAAAATTGAGTAGATACATGTTGGCATCACTAATTTTTTTCCGTGTCAACGACATCGTAGTGAATAAAGAAATAATTTTTCTACACCAGTACTTTTGGGGTTTTGCAAATTCAATGTAAATCCTCCTAGAATCATTCACTGGAAAATTGGAGTTACCTGTAATGACTTCCAAATTAAAGATGAGTGTATATATTTCCCATCAAAGAACTGTAACCTTCTTCCCCGTTTTAACAAACACCTCTTGATCTGCGGGACACCTAAAAGGATTATTTGGGATTTTGCTTCTCATAAAAGTTGCCATAAATGCTAACCTCCGTTAATACACTAAGCTGGGATGATTAACTTGTTGTTTACAAATACGAAACAATGTAGTCTGTTTTAATCTTTCATCTTATGAAATGTAAAATTAAAACGTAATTAACTTTTTCATATTTTTATATTTATTATATCACGGATAGGTTAGATAATTTCAACGGTTCTAAACACAATTAAATGAATCCACGTATATGTATACAAATAATATCGTGGTAAGGAAGGTTTTAGTTTTTAATTAAAGTTTAATATGGACATTTTTGTATATTCGGATAAGTAAATTGCAGTAAATTGCCAGTATGACAATGATATGCTTTTCCAGTGAGTTACGCATTCACACATATATATACATACGCACATACATATGCACACATATATGCATACACACATACACGCACACATACATATACATATGTATGTACATAATTGCATGTACACATACATACACACATGCTTGCATGCATACATACATACTCACATGCACACACAAGCATGTACATACATATACATGTGTATGTATACACACGGATCAAACATAGACACACATAAATACACATTGGTTCATATATATGCAAACATAAATACACACGAGTACATAAATATGCACACATAAATACACACCGGTACATACACATGCACATATAAATACACAGACATACTGACTTACATACATGCAAATAAATGCGTACACATTCTTACGCACACATTCATACGCGCACATTCATACGCACACATATTTACACACAAATAGAATCACATTCAGATATACCGGCACATGTACATACGCACACATACACATACATACGTCCGGTCACTCAAATTGCTGCTCAAACCCTAGGGTGAGTCGTGTGGCCTGGGTCTTCTACACATACATACATACACATACATGAGCACACGTACATACACATTCACACATATATACATGCATACATACATACACACACACATTTCATGCGTACATACTCGCATCCATTCATGCAAGCATGTACACACACATACATGCGTACGTATACATGCATACACACAACCGCATGTATATGCGCATTACATTCGGGTACATGCACATGCGCCTTACAAGTACAAATACATGTTCACTTATACATAAACGCATATATGTGCATACACGTAGGTATGCACATATATTTACACGTTTTCAGAATCACATACAGGCATACCCACACATGTGTATACGTACGCATACATGCGTACACGTACATATACATACATACATAAATGCATACATTCATACACACGTACGTATACACACAAATATGCAGACATACATACACACATGCATGCATACGCGTAAGGATATATAGACATACATGCTACATGCAAACATGAAACACACATGAATACGCGCATGCGTTCTCACACATGCATGCGTGCACATGCATACCATACATACACACATGTGTGCACATAAACATACATACATGTGCATGCATACTTTCAGACACATACATATACACATTCATACACATATTTATACTCATGCATACATACAAACCCGTATGCTTATGCACATAGACATCACACCCAAACGTCCGATTAGCGTTCTGTACCAACTAAAAGCATATAATAAATATTCTTGTATTTTCATTTCTTTTTAATACCTTGAAATTTAACAATGTCAGAATTCCTTTCATTTTTTAATATACGTATTTCATCGCGTATTACGTGAGAAAAAAATACAACTCACTGAAATAAATTGCGAAATAAATATTTAATCAACTAGAAGAGGAAAATTCATTGTACTTTAATGCAATTTGGAAATTGATCTTGATAAACGTTTTGATATTCTATTACTTTTAAAAGTACTTTTATACCGAAATTATATATTCAACTATATTTATTATATTAGAAAATAAATCTAATATACTAAAATATGAAATAGTGATTACTCTTTTTGAATGTTTGAAAAAAAATTGATATGGGTGATCTACTGTATGGGTGATATGGGTGATATGGGTGATATGGGTGATCTAGCAGTATTAGCTACATTATGTACCGGAGTCATGCAACCACTGCAGCGAACAGAATCAGTAGACATAAGTTTGATGTTATATTGTGCTCTTCAGCACTAAATAAATGATAACTACTGTGACAGCAAGAAAATGGCAAAGTTTTACATATTTTAAAATCTCTGTTTTGACCAAACTCAGTTCTGACGCAATTTAAAGATGATTGAGCTCAAATTCTATGAATTCGCCAAGTGAGAAAGTTCAATATATTTCATAAAAATTGGAATCATATATATATATATATATATATATATATATATATATATATATATATATATATATATATATATATATATATATATATATATAAATATATGCAGGAGAATCTGTGTTATATTACAGATAGTTTTGTGCTTTCGTATGTCGTACTTTAGGTGCTTCTGTGCCGTGAAGGAATGAAAATGTGCAATTAATTATTGGTGGCAAAAATTATGCCCTATATATTTTTACCACAGATTTTCCGTACAGCATTTTTTCTCAGGATCAACTATACAGGGTGATCGGAAAAGGTCTGGCCAAATTTCAAAGGGGACGAATACAAAAAGATTCGCAGTACAATGCGTGTCCGGATACGCCGCGTAAAAGCCCTGAAGAGTAAAGAAAGTGGAAAGGTAAAAGGAAAGAGACACAAACAAATGTAACAAGCCCTTTATTAAATCAGCGTTTCACAGCAAATGCTCGAAAGAGCGACCACCAACCAAGCTTCACATCGCCGCCACATAGAACTGCGTACCTTAGCAAAATCCCCAGCCATGTCCTGCACATCTCCAGCTGCAACAGCCAATCTGGCGACGAGACCGTCGGCGGAGTCCACAAGGGTATCGTAGATGATGCTTTTCAAGTGGCCCCACAAAAAGAAATCCAAGCAGGACAGATCTGGTGATCGTGGCGACCAGGGAGCAGGTCCACCTCGACCAATCCACTGATGTCGATAAGTAGCGTCCAGATAATTCCTGACATCACGGCTACAGTGTGACGGCGTTCCATCGTGCTGTAACCAGATACGTCCCCGGATGCACTGAGGCCCAACGGCCAGCAGTTCGGGCAAGAGCTGTTGCAAGAAGATGATGTACTTCGGGCCGTAAAAGTGATGAGGTAGGATGTACGGCCCAATCATGTATTCTTGCGCCATACCCGCCCACACATTGACACTAAATCTCTGCTGGTAAGCAGACGGTCTTTTAGCATGCGGATTGTCATATCCCCAAGCATGAGGATTCTGACTGTTAAACAAACCCTTTCGAGTGAACGTTGCCTCATCCGTGAATAACACGTATGGAGGGAGGTCGGGCTGTACAGCAACCTGTCGCAAGTACCATCATGAAAAGTTTACACGGAGAGGAAAATCTGCTTCTATCAATGCCTGTACCCTTTGTAAACGGTATGGGTGCATACGTTTGCCATGCAAAATCTCCCATACAAGTGACTGTCTCACACCCAGTCTACGCTCTTGTGCTTGTGGAAGGATTGTGCTCAACCTCACGTAAGACATCTTGATCCACTCGCACTGTTCTCACCGAGCGAGGTCTACCCTCATCATGTCTGCTGGCATTGAAGGACCCGCTTTCGCAAAGCTGTCTGTGCACTCGCTCGAAAGTTTGACGATTGGGTATTTCTCTGTTGGGAAATCTTCCCTGTACAACCTTTGCGCAGCTCTCCCATTTCTATTCGCAGCTCCATACGTCAGATGGATATCTGCTAGTTCAGCAATCGTTAAGCGCTGCATGCTGTATGAAATCACAGCGGGGAATGACAGCTTCCCGCATTGCCGACTTGTTTCGACTGCCCTACACAGCGCCCTCTACAACCTTCACGCGGCGTTTCCGGACACGCATTGTACTGGGAATCCTTTTATATTCGTCCTCTCTAACCCCCTTTAAAATTTGGCCAGACATTTTCCCATCACCCTGTAGATAAAGCTTTGATGATGACTCATGTTTCAGCATAAAATTTTGGAGCGTAAAATGTTGAAGGTGGTTGATGGGTCTACTAAGAATTTCCACTCCCTGTTCTGAATATGTCATTTCCTGTTTTTTTTAGAAAATTCTTCTGAATTAGCAGAAAGAGTGGGAAAAATAAATAGCAATACTTAACAGTTCCCTCGAAATGCACATACCGCTTACCATCATGTGAAGTCTCCTTTACAGAACTATTTTCTCAATTTGCAATATCCACAAGTAGAGATAAAGAAGCACATTTCCATTTCAGAAAATTTGCAACGCTGCTAATTATTAGATTGCATTTAATAAATACAGATTGCAGTTTATTATACTTTTTGCAAATTTAGTTTAAGAAAAAAATATATATCCTTTTTTTATTTTATCGAATGCATATGTGAAAAGCATTAAAGCTGCGTTGAAAAAAAACGGAGTTTCGAATGAGATGTTAAGTTTTCTGTTAGAAGATAATTCCACATATAATAATTATTTAGTTTTTAAGTGCTTTAACACCTTGTTACTATAGAAAATAAATCATTTTTCTGTATTGGAAAATAAAAGATTATCTCGAAAATAAAATAACATTTTATATTATATTGTATGTGTTCTATTGATAAATGCATAAAATACAGCAATATATAGCAAATACAGCAAATAAAAATACGTCTTCTTAAATATATAAATTGGCTTGCATTTTGAATTGAGCTCAGAATCTTGTGGAGCTCAATTGCATCCTGACAATGTCGAAAATGTAATACCATTAAAAACACTATTAATTTTACAACATGAATAAATAATTACATTTATTTTCTATATTAAAAGGCAAACATTGTACACATCTCTAGTTTAATTTTTTGATAGCCTTGTCTTGATGGATGTTTCTTAAAAATTCAACATACAGCATATTTATCAGAGAATTAGAATATGATCAACTATGCGTTAAATTATTCATGGATAAGTTATGAAAGATTTACAGAATATATAGTAAAATAAATGCTCTGATAATTATGAAGAAATATTTAATGCATGTTTTATACGACATGGTCTTGTTTAAAATGCCATATGATTATTTTTTTTTATTTTTGAGAACGAGAATAAAGTATAAAATATATATAATGTTCAATAAATATGTTGTATGGATAAGACGTTTTATAGTACAATCATGATATGGTGATATTCAGTTAACGTTTATTATTTGATTATTAAGTGATTAGTAGAGATAAACCACCAAATTATTATGTACATATGCGTCGTTGCTGCAATATACCACCATATTTGTCCTCAAGTGCGAGTTCACTTACCTACGAGGTAGCTAAAATAAAACAACTCAATTAGCACACAATTTAATTAACACACAATGATTCATATATAATTACAAAAATAAATCTCTAATTAATCATATCACTAAGTTACCCAGGAGATTGAATGTGAGACCTGAAATTTTAATCGAAACATTTAAAAGCACTACCTTCGACCTGTTTTCATATAAATTCGGCACATACCTTTGGTATTGTTGTATTGCTTCATATAGTCACCTTCCTTGTCGCTAGGATTTGGCATACATTTTCTTTTTCATCTCTTCAACTGATACCTAATATCGTCTGAACTATTCAGTTTTCATTCAAAACATTACAATGCACTATTACATCAAAACATAATACATATATTTCTATATTATAATAACTGTTTATGTAATTAGTAAAAAATGGTAAATTCAGAGGGTAACAAATAAAAATTTCATTAAATCAGAGGGTTACAAAAAATATATGTACATTTTCAAAATTTTCTATTATGAGCAACAATTTCGTACAACACTTGAAATTTAAAAAATCCCAAATTATGGTTAGTAATTAATTTCTCATTGCATATTAATCAATTAACATCACTGAATACGTAGATTTTAATACCAATATCTCTTACATGAAACGAGCTTAAAAAACCAACTACAATAAAATATCTGAAAAGGAATATAATGGAACTCGATCAACTTATATAACAGAATGACAAATCAATAGATCATAAAAGTTATTTTATTAAAAACATCCTTCAAACGTACATTCATTTTTAAACAAAAATCCAGAGCGCTTTCGGGTATCATCACACCCTTCCTCAGTGGCATTGAAATAAGAAAAATTGCCAACATGCTTAAATACAATCCACTACCAGCAAGCTGAATTTGTATATCCTAAAATTGACATTACCAAAAAACATATTTTATACATCCATGGACCAGATTTAAAAAATTCCAAAATCAATAAAACATATCGTCATAAGCCAGTTTAAACATCAATATACAAAATTAAATTTTAAAATTTAAAGATAACTTTGTAAAGGTTTGATTCTCATGGAATCGAGGACAATTCGCCAAGCATAACTTAAAACATGGACGGGGTCAAAATTACAAATAGAAGTGCGATATAAATAAATAAAAAGGGATTCATAGAGTAAAATAAACCGGAGATTATGACAGTTGATCAAAAGAAATTTTTTTTCAAAAAGAGGTTGAAAATTATCATTAATCACTAATTGGGAAAGAGCAGTCGATTGCCTACCACTTTTAACGTTTTCTTATTTTAACGTCCTTTAATTTTTTCTTATTTTAATGTCACTGAGGAAGGGTATGATGATACCCGAAAGCGCTCTGGCTTTTTAAAAAAATTGTATTTACGTCTAGAGGATGTTTTTAATAAAATGACTTTTGTGATCTATTGATTTGCCATTATGTTATAATAAGTTGATCGAGTTGAGGATTTGACGTGCAGCCGCCATTAGTATAACGAAACTCTTCCATTTAATTTGTTTTCTTTCTTTTAAAATAACACATATATTGTATTCATTCCAAAGGAATTTTAATAGACACATCTCAATAATATTGTGTTCTATAAATTCATATAATTAATTATTTAATTCTCTCTATCTTTAAATTTCTCACATTATAACGTCTTAACAAAATCAAAATGGGGTAAATGCGTCATTTGCAGATTAATCATCCAGTGCGTTTTAAAGTAATTTGTAAATTCTCTCGATATACTTTGCAATAAAATATTTATAAATTGACGTCTGGAACAATTTGTTTTCACCAAGCCAGAGATAGTTGGATACGTTTTGCCTATACCATGCAAACCAGACTATATTTGAATCGTCTACCCTTACATAAAATTTAACTAATGACTACCAACGTATTCTAAAATTCTGTAAGAAAATAAAAATTGTATTTATATATTGCCAATGTATATATTCACCTTTTAACCTACCGCTTTTACGTATATCCTTAAAAATACAAATCTATGTATCAGCCAAATGAATCAGACTAAAAAGTTTATTGGACAGCATAATGCATAAATGCAAAAAAAAACCAATTTTGAGCTAAAAAATTAAGATATTTCTTTTAAACTTGTGATCCTACCTATAAAAGGCATCTAATAAAAATATTCCAGTTCTAAAGTTATGTTACTTGAAATGAAATGCAGGAAAACTAATCAAAAATATGTTTTATTTATAAATATAACTAATTATCGGCATTTCCTGTAGTGCAAATAACCTCCCGCTACTTAAAAAATACATTTACACATAACACCACTCAATTTTTAAATCGCCTTTTCAAGCAGCAGATACCCTAATTCGTTTCCAAATAACGTCCTTATTTCAAACCAAACCCCCCACGCACGCTCTCCGCAAATATGGAAAGTAAAAAAATAAAATAAAATAACGTAAAATCAACGATGTGCAGGAGAGAAGGCGTGTATTAAACCTTCCCAGGCAGTCATGCGGAGTAAAATCCATTTGAAGAAATGTCGAACTTGGGCGAAGTCGCATTCATACGCAAAAAATGCATTTGCTGCTGTTATACGTTTGCGTAGAAAACCACAGGAAATTAATATATGTATTAATTCAAAAAGTTTCGTTAGAATGCGAAGATATACACACAACTTTATGACAAAATATAGAATTATGCTAATCTTACTTTTTGGATGAGGCAAAATAAGTTTCAGATACGGAATCAGTTTAAACATTGTTCCATTGATTTAAATATGGGCTTCGACATTTCTGATGGTGTCAAGGTGGATGCTATCTGATAATATTTTTGGTTGTTACAGAACCGATTTCTGTGAAAATCGCTTAAAATCGTATTAAATCCTGCTGAAACATAAATAACTAAAAATTTAATTTGAAAAAAATATCGCCTAGGTGTATCTTCCCGACTCCTGAAGTACTTGTGCACTAAATTTTGCGATAGCACGATGCTTGGATTTCCCTCTACAGACGACATAGGCACACATATATTATATTCTTTTACTGTGTAAGATTATTTACAAAAAAGCAACATACCTGATCCAGTACTTATTACAGAAGAAGTAAGCATTTTGCCTGCATTATGATGTTGTTTTTGTTTAGTTTTATTTACAAAAACTATACTTAGTGGTCTGTAATTTCACCTACAAGCATATATTTTTTGTTCCATTGACAAAATTCTTACAGTATGGACCATATATATAGAATATATGGACCATATATATGAAGAAAGAACATATATTTTATATAAAATATTACTGTTTATGATTAAACTTCCATTATACCATGAGTCACAATATATAATAATTACATATACACAATAATTAATTATATAACTTACAATATTCTGTAATGAAAATATTATTTTGCGGTATTCAATCAATCAGTACATAAGGTATACACGATATGAAAGTAAAGTACTCGTATATACGATAAAATTTCTGTAATTGGATTCAGTGCAAAGTTTCAGTCTTCAAGGCTTAATTTTGTATTTTAAGGCTTCAGTGGTTTACTACAGGCATGAAAATTTGTTACGCAAAGAAGCGCTTTAGGATTAATTTATGTTTAGCAGAGACTGATAATCGTGTTATGCAATTTTACACATTGGTCAATGGATAAAAAGTAAACTTATTTTTATTCTTTATCATTGCAGATTATGTTTACTTTCCAGTTAAAGTCATCAAATTTATATTCAAAAGAAATCTATTAAATGAGCAAGGTAAATAAGATGAAGTATAAGTATTATATGAACCAAAATATATTTCTCGTAAAACAAATTCATTTTAAATATTTCTCTCATATTCGAAAACGATTATATCATTTGCATACGATTTGAAGAAATGCATGTTTATCTTTCTTTCTTCTTCTAAGAGTTTCCATATATTTTTTTTTATATCGTGTAATGATGAATACACCCAAATTACTATTTATGACCATTCTGTCCAATATATGAATAATGCCCCATGCGAGATTTAAAACCAATTCACTAGATATGAATTATTCATGAGTTGAGCGCACACCATGATGAGTTCTTAATGCTTTTTTCTAAAACACACGCCAACATTTGTACTTCTGGACTGTTACAATGGGTAAAATGTAGATTTCCAAAAAGTCATAAATGTAAAAGATATAACAGTTTTTCTTCTTATTTCACCTTTTAAAAATATATTTCTTTATTTCTGGAATATCATGCGGTTCTTTTCCTCATTACTTTGTGTTTTGAAGTGCATATTTAGTGTATCCTCTATTTCGGTTTAGACTTGCATAAAATGACTAGTTTACTACCTCCATAAGAAAATTTTCGAATTTTCAGACTCCAGTGAAAAATTATGCAGCATTTTTTATGTTTTCAATCATTTTAGAAAATACGAATTGAATTATAGTAATGAATTTTTTAATTATATATGAATATATATAATAATGAATTATTGAATTGTAATAATGACAATTGAATTATAATAATAAAAAATTTATGTGGGTAGCACATTACATTTCCTACAGACTTAAATTCGTTTTCTATTTATTTCTTTAATAATTTATTAAATTTTATTTAATTGCACAAAGTAACACGTATATTTATTTGAAATTACATTGAATTTTCACTTTTAATTCAATTTCGTTTTCATTTGATAACTAGAGTTATTTTCAAGGATTGTGTAACCAATATGCGAAATAACTAAAATAATTCAAGAACGGCCAGCCCTAGAGTACTGGGGTTGGTTCTATTCTTTTCATCGTCAATCATTATGTATAAAACAAGCATTTAATGGATTCATTTGAGCCCACGTTGTCTTTAATTATATATTTTGGTGATTTTAGCAGGCCATCTCACAAAAAGGCAGATTTTTCCGAATAGAACCAAATTTTAATCACAGGAGTAACCCACAGATAATATATCTACCAAATTGTGTAAAACTTGGTCAATTAGTTTTTGAGTTCGAGTGGATACATGCATTGCACACACACACACACACACACACACACACACACACACACACATACAAATACACACACACATATACAAATACACACACACACACTAACACACACACACACACACACACACACACACAAATACACTCACACACACGTGACGCTAAATACTGTTCTTCTAAAGGTCCCCAAACCAGTAGATCAGTCGAAAACTCAAGTTGCGATTTTCGACACGATTCAGATACTTCCCCTAATACATCACCGTTTATTGCAGGGAAAGTAATAATAAGAATAAAGTCATGTTAACAATTCAATATAGTGAACTTTAGATGAACTTTGTAATTATACAAAACGCTAAAATGAATAATTTTTACTAAAATAATTTCTACCATTCTACAAATGTGTATCATTATATAAAATATTTTACTTTTTCATTTATATTTACGATTTTAAAAAGGTTCAGTGGTTTTATTTAAAACAGCATTTATGTAGAAATAGTGGTGATCGAGGTTGCTGAAAAACAGTGCTTAAAATTTTGTAACTTAAATGTAACTTGACTTTTGTAACTTAACTTTAATTATTCAATCCGTTATTCCATGGAATTGTTATAAAAATATACAGAAAGGAGCGTTAATTTTAAAAAGTGGCAGTCCTATTTTTTTAAATGTAATTTAACTCAGATCCAAATGAATCTGAATCTGAATAATCGGAAAAAACTGCTGTTCTTTACAAATTTTATTAAATAAAGACCTGGAACGGAAAAACTGGAGTGGATGTTGAAATTATTTCCTACACACTCATCCGGCTTCTAACAATTCAACAGAATTCGAGTTAAAAAACTTGAGTTAAATGCTTTAACCGATAACAAAAGTTTTGAAATAAGAGAATATACTCTAATTTAAAGTGACTTTACTCTTGTCTTAGATCATTAGCTAGAAATTCACTTTTTATTCGCAAAGAGTTCTGAAAAGTAAAACTTAACGATATTTTAGATATTTACTCGACATATGTGAACTAAATATTTTAGATAGTTTCGAAAATCTTATCATTCTATAAATGTATGGCATTGAATATGCTGCTCATTGGATTGTTATAGCAAAACATAATTCCGTTTAAAAATATTATAAAAATAACCAATTTATAGTATTCACTTAGATTTATCTTTAGGGGGTTAATATGAGCTGTCTTCGAGATATTGGACGTTGTTAAAGAAACATAAAATAGAGATATCAACAATTATGAAATAAGTGAAGTTTAGACAAGGATTTTTAACTCAAACAATATTGTTATAAAGATTTCACGAGATCTTATATTTTTAAGAGACTAATTTCCATTTGTCCTGAGTCTTATACTGATTACTATTTTTGAAAGTCTACATTCAAAAACATTTTTCGTTCACGTTCAATAATATATACATTCCGGTATCCACTCGCTATAACGAAGCCAGGTAAAATGTTCTATCATATGTACCCCTTCGAACATTTCGACTTCACGTGGAGACTGTACCTGTAAATTTATATTACTGTTTTTTGAACTTTTGGTTTTTAATTCAAATGGTTTATTATTTCTCTTTCCACTATCCAGTAGGCAGTTCGAATGGTATCTATAGTCAAAAACTATCGTCATTGTCAAAAACTGGCTATTTTATCTGTTTTAATTCAAATTGTACGGCTATCCTGACGAGAGTGACATTTCGAACTAACAGCCATTTTTTATGCAGTTTCAGTTGATTGTTCTCCATGTCTCGATCTTTAATCTTGGCTAGCCGTTTCTCATTTTTGCTGTGTTTGTTTTTTCCTTTTATATATATTTATATATATACTTGTTTAATTGTGATTTATGTATACTAATATTCCCTTCCTTCCCATTCCATTATAGTGATAAGTTACCTATCATTTTTATCCTTAGTCTTGATCTATAGTTACTTATTTGTAACAAATATGATATTGGTGTTTCAAACAGCGTCCGGATAGTTCAAACAACAGCTTTGATCAAAAGTATTAGGCACTCTACAGAAATCCATTTATTTTAAACTACTGATGTGTTGGGATAAAATAAAAATGCAGAGATTCAAAATAATCATTTTTTAATGAAACTTATCAATATTTGGTTCTAGAATTACGTAATTCTGCAACATTGTTTTATACCGAGGACCTATGATGGAGCACGTTTGCATACAATTTGAAGTGACCTCTTCGAAAAGTACAGACAGAGAATGAATGTGGTTGCGTTACCGCACCATACAGTTACTTTAGCTTCGTGTAAAGGCACTGGTGCCACATCGTGAGGACTTTCCTCAGCCCAGTGAATGCAGTTTTGGAAGTTTACGTTCCCAGTTAAGGAGAAATGCGCCTCATCCGTCCAAATTATCCGCAGCGGCCACCTGCTTTCTTCATCATACCTGATGAGGAAAAAATTAGCAGAGTCGTTTGCAATTCTGTTGCTCGTCTCCAGATTGCAACATGCGGAAGCGCTGGAATCGTTAAAGAAACATCAGCAGAACAGAGCGCAGAAGCTTGAGGATTGTGGTTTTCGGTACATGCAAATTGTGGGTAACACTTTTTGCAGTACGCAATGAACCTGCAGTAATCGTATTATGCACTTCCGCAGCAACTTCAACAGTCACAGATGATCGTCCGGATCGCGGTCTATCCCATGTACATCCAGTTTCATATTTTTTTTTACCAAATCAAGTACAGTTCTTACGGAACATGGGCCTCGTCTTAGCTTATGATTTCGCCGATAAACTCGCACTGTTCCGGCAGCATTTTCCCCGTTCAGATAAAACAGCTTTATCAATTCACCTCGTTGTTTCCCTGTAAGTGTCATCTTGTTGGCACGTTCGAACACCTGATTGAAAAAACAATCTTCCCACAGGCAATGCTTTGCACATGGAGTTAAGTGATTGGTGTTTCAACTGTCTATCCTTGTGAATTATGCAAAGTGCGTCAATGAACCTTCTCTCTGTGTTGTCATTGGTCCTTTACAATACTCTTCTTTGTAAATGTTTTACGCCACCAATTTTCGTCATAAGTGTATCGTTCCAACGCCATTTATGGTTTTTCAATGCGCAGGAAAAAAGTGGGTGTTGCCATTCAAAAATTTCGAATTTGTTTCACTATAACCGTGACCGTGAAAGCTCTATTATTTGAATTCAACGCAATCTCGAGCGAATGCCTTTAAATAACAATATCTGAAATTTCCTTTCGATTGGTTGAGCGGATAAGCCGCTATGTGTTCATATATCGAGGAAGTTTTTATATGACCCCCTTGTATATATATATATATATATATATATATATATATAATTCTCATATTTCATACTTTGCCTAAAAAAGGCCGGTATTCTATAAAATGCCTAGGTATTCTATAGAATACCTAGGCATTTTATAGAATACCGAAAACTGGTCGGCAATCTATGAAACGATTAACATTTCACACATTTTCTAGGCATTCTATAGAATACCAAATGACAAACCGGCAAAGTATGAAATATATCTCCGATTCATTCCTTTTTTCATACTTTGCTTAAATAGCATTTGTCATTCTATAGAATGCCTAGGTATTATATGTATTGCCTAGGGAAAGTATATAATAATTCTCATATTCCATACTTTGCCTAAATACGTCCGGTATTCTATAAAATGCATAGGTATTCTATACAATGCCGGCATTTCATACATTGCCGGTAACACATATAACAAATAAACATGTTGATGTATAATATGTCATTTATATCGAACTTAGGATTTTTTATTTTATATATTTATATTGTTTCATATTGTTTATTTTATAAATCATTATATAGAATATTTTCATATATGATATTTTATCTGATAATGTAAAATTTTATGAAGCACAGTATTTTATGAAGTGCATTATTGTTGCATTCGTAGTATTTCTCTTTGAATTTTATATATCGTCATTTTTCAAAATACAACAATTTACGGCATGCTTTGAAATGCATCAGAAGTAATTATAATGAACATACACTGTTTTTATTAAGATATGCAAACATTCGGAGAAACTTAAAAATGTAAGTTGCAGCACAGAAATATCTTGTTGATAATTAGGAAACCGTCTACAAGCAGTCTTTGCAGCGAAAATATTCCAAAACATCTCCGTGGACTAAGGCATTCTGAGAAACTTCCGGGAAAACTAATTTCATGTTTCCAAATTAAATTATGTTTGGGGGTGGAAAGTTTTTCGCATTTTACGACACATTTGCAATTTTGAAGAACTTACACAAGATACGTATGCATTTATTTATTATTTTTATATTCCAAAGTTTTAATATAATGTTTTGGAAAACAAATAGGTGCTTATTCAAAACTGTATTGAATACGAACCTTATGAAGGAAGCTTAATTTCTGAATTAGAATATATTTATATAAGAATATAAATTTATATTAGAATATATTATAAAAAATATAATATTTTATTCCATTTATATAGATTCTCTCTAATACAGAATTATCATAATCACACGTATAAACCTACAGGACATTTTCTCGGAGCCAACCCGAATACGTATTATATGCTGATAAATTGGGCTTGGCATTCAGGAAATACGCCTACCGATACTTTATGAGTTTTTTGACATAAAAGTACAATGCAATTTAACTTTTGTGAATAGAACGTGGTAGATAAACGAGAATAATGTTAATAGATTTCTTCGCATAGCATTACTCAATACTTTTGGTTAATTTTATGTAATATTTTGATAAATTAATTCGAAATTCATGAAATCTGCCGAGAGCTGATCATGCATTATTCTAAAATAAACATTATTCTCTTTCTAATGAAAAATTGCATACAAAATGTATATTTTACATGTTTGGTTGTCATTTTTAAATGCAAAATTCTCGAAAATACGGGACCCTTCTAATACTTAATCACGTTTAACAAAATTATTGGCACGTGTTAACCCATAGGACGGAAGTCCAATCAAAACATTAACACCGAATTTTCGGGTTGGTTTACCGCCATGAATCGCCAGGATTTTCTTTTTGTATAGGTGACTATGACACCCAGTTTATTAAATAGTAGACATTTTATATATGGTTAAAAATTTTAACTTTTACTTAAATGTTTAATCGAATTATACTTATGAATAAATAATTTGTAAGACTCCATTTCTCATGGTTAATTGTATATTTTAATCATTTAAACATATGAAAACTCAAACTACTACTGAAAATTTTATCACTTTAATATCAAGCAGAAATGTTACATATTTGACACAGTTATCTTCAATCACTTCCCGATATCGGCGATGATGAGATAAATCATTTTAATAAAACACTCGTTCCAAACGGTATTATTTGATTTTGTTATTTCATCCTTGAGTGCTTCTGGATTCTGGAGTATTCAACACAATTCTTCCGGGAGATGTTCAACTGAGAATTGAAATACCCCATTATGACTCTTTAAAACGAAACTAATTGTGTGCATTTTTCGCGAGGGAACTTTAACGTATTGCTCTGCTCTAATATGTGCTTATTGTTCTGGATGATTATTTGAGGTCTCCTGGGGATTATCTGATATTTTCCTCCTTATCAGAGTCTCGCAGATAGCTGTTATTTTCCTATAAAGTAATGTACTGAAAGTAATTCACTCTGATGTTGACAAATTTTAGCGGTGTTCACTGAATAGAACTTTCTTAATATTAGCTTGAGAATTCTTAAAGTTTTAATAAAAGTTTTCATAGCGTGTTTATATTTACATTCTCAGGGAAGTTAATATGGCTCCAAGATAATATATTGTCCTGTTCTAGCATGTACTTGTTGTTCTGGATGACCATTTGAGATCCCTTGGGGATTATTTGATGTTTTTCTCTATCAGAGTTGTGCTGGTAGCTGTTATGTTTCTATAAAATAATATGATGAAAGTAATTATTTTTGGTGTTGACAAATTCCAGCGGTGTTCACTGAATGCAACTTTTTTACTGTTTTACCTTGTCAGTTCCTAAAGTTCCAATGAAGGTTTCCATAGTGTATATGCATTTGCATTCTTAGGGAAAGAGTTAGCACGATTCTAAGAGCATATACATCAAATTCACATTTATGCTAATAAAACTAATATTCATTTAATGCGTATTATGTGCTTTTAATAAAATTAGAAACAATGTTGACCTATATTGTGTTTTCGTAAAAAATTATAAAATATTACTTGTTTTTAATATATATTATTATTATTTATGGCTAATTTATATTTTAACAAGAAATACATACGATTGAAATGTAATAACAACAGTAAAAATGACATATTTTTATATTAAAAAAGTATTATAACACATTTAAAAGTTCACAGTTTTTATTATTTTTTATTTTTTCGTCTGTTTATTGTTACCAAAATGTATGCTATACTAGGCTTGTGAGTAATTTCCAATTACATCTGAGTAATTTCAAGAATATGTACGAGTACAATATAACTACAAATTTAAATAAGTTTATGTGTAAAATTGCAATTAAAAATTCTATTTTAATTACTTTCTCTATATACATAGTATGGCGACTGGGTCCAAAATTCGAATTCGAGTTTCCCACAGAAAACATGTGTCAAGAATACGTGAACTCGAATCGAATATTCGTGAGTATGTGCATACAAAATGTCTTGATTGAATGGAGCGTTTCGAAAGAAATTAATTACAAGCATTACAATCATTGAATACTGGAATTCTATTATTTTCAAGCACATTCGAATGTTCGGAACACCTCCAAATTCTCGAATGAAATTTTGAAAAAAATTATCATAAAATCAATCCCTTCAATAATGTTACCTAATGGATAATTTCTTAATTTTTTAATAGAAAACGAATGAAATGAACTCTAGAACGATAGCATGAACCATTCTTGAGATATTGTACATTTTTAAGATAAATTTATTAAAAAAATGCTTAAAATTAAAACTATATTAACTATTGTGAAATACGTTCATTTCTTTATATGCAATAAAATGCCATAAATTGGTTAACACCATTATTGCAGATGTAGTTCGTTCCTTTTACGAGAGAAGGCACTTTGCTTACTAGTTTTGCATTTTGACGTCTAACAATTTATATATAACAAATGTTCTCCTCTTCGTCTGTCTGTTATGTGTGGCATTAAATTTGACGAACATGGCGCTAATTTTACGATATATTGCCAACATAACGATATTTTGCATTAAATTGACGAATATATAATCAGAATTGCTAAAATGACACTAAAGTAATTTTAGAAAGCCAAATTGATGAATTAAGTTTTTAAATATTTTAATATATGGACTATATTGCATATTCTGGTTGCGATCACAATTGTAAATTGCCAATTTAGAGTTACACGGAATTAATTGTGTACATCGAAGTAATTTTACATGTTGTCCTCCAGAAAAGCACAAAAAGTACAATTCATCGTTAAAAACACCTAGCTGTGAATTTTATACTTCACGAATCAAACATTTTTGAAGTGATGTCTGTGTGTGTGTATGTGTGTGTGTGTGTGTGTGTGTGTGAAAGTATGTGTGTGTGTGTGTGTGTGTCAGTGAGTCTGTGGAGACGATAACTGACGAACGAATGGACCGATTCAAACTAAATTTGGTACAAAAATCACAATCCGTAAACACTGGAAGCCTATTGCTTTTATATGCAATCGAATGTTAAGAACCCCCCTAAATTTTCGAATGAAATTTTGAAAAAATCGTCAAAAAATCAAAACCACTAATAAAGTTACGCAAATAGACATTTCTTATGTAATTTTTCATTAGAAAACAATTGACATAAATTTTAGAACGCTAACATGAATCGTTCTCGGGATATTGTTCATTTTTTTAAAAAAAATTATCAAAAAGTCATATAAAAAAAAAATTCCTATTGAGAAACATGTTCACTTTTCATATGTAATACCATGCGATAAATTGGGTTACACCATTCTCGTGGAACTAGCTCATTCCATTCATGAAAAAATATACTTTTTGTAATACTTTTGTGTTTGAACGCCAATAGTCATTTATCTGCTGTAAGAATAACTTATTTCTTAGTGCATAACGCTTGGCGAGATTTTGGCGACGAATTGGGCGGAATGTCGCCAACTTTGCGACTTTTTGAAATGTTGCCAAATTAACGAAAATCTCGCCAAATGGATAAGAATGACGACTAATTGTCGAAAATTTAATATCTTGGAAAGAATATTAATATCTATTATAAGAAAAACCTACTTTTTTTTACTGTAAAAGTAGTAAATTAATTACATTATATAAGGAAAGTCATGTGTTGCCCACATCAGATTTTTTTTTATAGCAGTTGATTAAAACATCAAGTTTTATCTCTATGATTGATTTGCTTGGAAAGTCAACATACATGAAATCGCCTTGAGAACGGGAAAGTAATCAAGCAACTTTTGAATTATTCATGGAAAGATTCACAAAGATAAACTCTCATTTCTGAATATGCAGTCAAATAAATGTGCAGAAATAAAAAAAAGCACACAATGAAAACCAATCGTTTAGTGTATGTTTTATGAAAATATATCTAGATTTGTGAAATATTATTTATTTTTGTTTTATGAATTAATTGAATCTTCATTTTGTCCTTTGATATATCATGCTCATGTTTTAAATAATTTTAAAATACAGATGATCACATTTAAAATTTCAACAGGTTAAAAACTGTTAACTAGTCACATACTCCACTCGTAACACACTCAACCAGACTTTACAAATATATCTTGCCAAACATGTTCTTAGACAATTACTGGTTATAAAATATCCACCGAGGGTCAATTTGGTAATTTTCACCAATGGTCATTGCGAAGGGGGGCATCGTGTATCTTTTGCATACAAAATGTTTATATATGTCAAATTGACTTTATACACGAATCAACGAATTTTTACGTTGTTCTTGCTCATATGAAAATACTGTTTCCCCCAAATGTGCTTTCTTAGACAAGCTTTTCAATTAAAACAGACAATTATAATACTTTGATTTGAAAAATAATTTTGATAAATTCTAAAGGCAAATCAAACGTATTTTTAAAATTGCAGATTCAAGTGTGGGGTTAATTTACTACAAAATTGCACTTTGCTCCAAAATTTCGATAGTTTTACCATTTCCAAGTCCAAATTGTGCTTAATCACTATTTTTAAAGCTATTATTTTCATAGAATAATCTTCACATGTTTTTCCAGATATTTCTACTTAGTTCAGTTTAGATAAATATACACAACAGCAGGAAGTCTTGAATTAAGATATGTTCAATTTAATCATCATGTAGTAGTAACAATTTCAAACCTACGTTACCAGAAAAAGCTCATCAAAATATAAAATTTAGCTAATCTATATATAAATAGCAGAACAATGGATCTTTTGGTAGCGTATGACATTGGATACTAAAAGTGAAACCATGGTGTGGATAGCAAGTTCCCTTTATAATATCATGTTCCCTCCTCCAATTGTGTCCATTCATATTCTTCATGATCCCTTCAATCACTATACTTCTTCCATGATTATGGATTACGGAGCTTTACGTAGCGTATGACATCAGATTCTGAAAGTGACACCATGATGTCATTTTATTTCTTAACATTTTAAATTATTTCATTTGAGATACCACGAAAATAAGTGCTACATTCATTTCGTTAACATGTTGCGTTAACATTCATATACTTCCCGATTCTAATGTAACGATTACACGAGACATATCCAATGAATATTCTGATTTTTTAAATTATTTATAGGAAAGAACACCCGCGGGTCTCACAAGCATATTTAAATGTCGATAATTAAAAATAATACACATATTCCCTAGCTATATTGAAATATAAATATCATGATTTGCATATCAATAAATGTAATATACTTAATTGATACGTATGAATTATGCATTTTTAAAACTCCATATTTTATGGGTACTTATATATGTTGATTATTTGATGCATTCGAAAACGTAAGCTATTGCTGCATATATTATTAATGGGAAATGAAACAGAATTATTTCATACTTGACTAAGTTCTTTCCAATAACTTCAGGATATCGGTGATGTCGAGATAAATCACATTAATAAAACATTCATTCTAAATGGCAACATTTGATATTGTTATTTTCCCCCTGAGTGCTTCTGAATTCTTGAGAATTCAACACGATTCTTCTGGGGACTGAGCAATTGAGAGTTGAAATGCTCCATTATGACTCTTGAAAATGAAAGTAATTGTGTATATTATCCGTTAGGAAGGCGCAAGGAGTTGTTCCTGTTTTAGCATATATCAGTTGTTCTGGATGATGCCTTGGAGGATAATTTAAAATTTTTCTAGCGTCAATAAATGTTATCTACCTAGAAATTAATCTGTAAATGTAATTCAGTCTGATGACAAATTCGAGCGGTATTCAATGAATGCAAATTTTTAAATATTTTGCCTTGCATATTATTAAGGTTCTAATGAAAATTTTCATACTGTATTTATGTTTAAACTCTCACAGAAGTTTACACTATTCTATTAGCATTTAAAATCAAATGCGCATGGATGCACATAAAACTAGTTGTTCTTATATGCATATTTTGTGTTTTTATATAAATTCAAACAAAAGTTTGACACATACACAACACACGTATTTCAACAGCACGTATTTCAACTATATTAAATTCTACCCTACGCAACAAATATTAACGAAGTCTGCCAGCACTTCCTCTTTTCCTTGATCATACCATATATGATCACTAATATTAACCTCTGCGTAAACTTACTCATATGAAACTGCTTCCACATCGCATTCTTAAAGCATAAAGAACGCGAAGACAGCATGTGCCCCATGTCGCCACAATTCTTCCCCCTGCGATATAACTGTACATTGTGTGAGCATTGAACATTGATATTTCTTGAGCATTGCTCGCCGATGAGGAGCTCGGCCTACCTATGTAACCACATATGTTTCGAGTGTCATATAATAAAGTAGATTTTTGGTAATCTGAAAAGTCTGTTCACTGGACTTATAGACATTATAGACAATAGTTTCTGCCATTATAGACAATATGGCAGTTACCTTACACATTTCTGGTAGGTCGGACGGTCTGGGTCTCAACAACAACAACAATATGGCAGGGGTAATTAGGATTGAATAAGGTTTGAATAAGTTTTGAAATTAAAATATCCTTAAGATGTTGGAAAGCCTTTTGACACTCTGGTGTCCAATTCCATGCTTCATTTTTAAGTAATTTATTTAAAGCGGCTCTAATTTTAGCATAGATATTAATGAATTTATTATTTAATATATTAACACTTACTAAGAATATTGATATGTCTTTTTCATTTCTGGGAGGTTTCAATTATTTTATTACTTCATTATTTACATTATTGGATTGGTACTTTGTGTGCACAGAAGTGTTATCAGGCGAATGCAACTCTGTATTGGCTTGTATGGAAAACATTTTGAACAATATTTCTAATCTTTGTGTAAAGTTATTATTTCTACACAGTGTAGATTATTTTGTACCAATAAATAGCAAAATTAATACTTATTTATGTCATCATTATTTTCTTTCGTAATTTGTGTATGTCCCCTGAAACGCGATATGCCGAAATGATTTTTCCGCTCTGAGAACTCATGTCAATACATCATATGCAGTTATACACAAATTGCGGAAGAAAACAATGATTACATAAATAAATAATGATTTTGCTATTTATTGGTACAAAAGTGTCTACACTGTGTAGAAATAATAACTTTACACAAAGATTACAAAGCTTGTTCTAAATGATTTCCATTCATGCCAAAGATCCATTAAAGATAAGAGGCAGATATGATTTGCCTATGATACATTTCTGCGTTCCGTCATTTGCACTCTTGCTGTAAACATTTACATTTTAATTTGTGATTAATTCCTCACCAACTTTGTTTAAATATATATCTGGGACTTTTTACGATAAAATGCTGAAATTTTGTGCATCACCTTATTAGAGTATGGGGCACATTTAACTCATTGGAAATGTTTTTGTACGGAGGCCGTATAAAAATTTAAATTTTGTATTTCTTCAAATTTAATTCCCTGAAAATTTTTATCGATTTCATAAAATTCTGTACCTTTTTTAGCGCAACTTTTCAATTTATTATATATGCCTAAGATCAATATTATGGAATAAAAGCCAAGGTCAATGTTTTTGGGACACCCTGTATAAATAGTATCTTCCCATTTTATATAAACTTTAAGCTTTAGTATAAAACATTTCTGACAGAAAAGTGTACAAAATTAAATTTGTGATCAAATGTTTTGAAACCTTTTGCTAGATAGCTTGAATAACTATCACACACAGCGCATATGCAAAACATGTGATGTTTTTTATCAATCTATAACAAGTAACAGTGTTACCCACTATATTTATCTATTTAATCATTAGAATTCGCTAGGTAACTATATTTTACTTAATTTTAATGTACAAAGTATTACAGATGGTAGATATTTTTTGCACTAATTTATTTTTTGCGGAAATAACAACAGTCATTTTAAAATGTCGGTGAATTTCGTCTTCTAGGTACCTCGAATGAGCAATCTGATCGAGGATAATTACATTATGATTATAACTGAAATTGTCTTTATTTTCCACATCTAAAAAAACATTGTATTTAAACAGTTTTATCTTTATGATAGATTTGTTTAGACAATCAGCATACATCAAATCGTCTTGAGAACTGAGAAGTAATCAAGAAACTTTTGAATTATTCATGGATTGATTCACACAGATAATGTTCAATTTCCGAAAATGCGATCAAACAAATGCGCAGAAATGAAAAAGTAAAAACACATCGTTTAATGCATATTTTATGAAAATGTATCTCGATTGTGAAATGTAATTTAGTTTGAATACATGACTTCAAAATTTCTAAAGTGTGAAACTATGCCAATTTACCAAAAATGATAAACAAATAACAAAATATACCATGAGTAATGTAAGCAATGGAAAATGAAGTTTAGAGATAATCTCAGCACAAATGAAAATAGTTAATGTAGGAAATAAATCTCACTTTTGATTTCTTTTATAACATGCCATAAATATTTTTTTTCTATAATGTAAGCATAGAAAAAGGGCCACTTTTGTGTATAAATCATTCCATCTTTGGAAAAAATTTTGGGTATAAAGTATTTCGAAACACAAGTATATTATTACAAATTAAATTATTATATATTTATATAAATATTGTAATTGGAGTCTATTTTATCAGTAGGGACAACGAATAATTTCATTTTAAAATGTGCAGTATGCAAACAATATATGCTAGAGAATATCAGAAAGTGTATGTTCTTATATAATGATTTCAAACATTTAGATTTCATGAAAAAATAAACAAGATAATATTTTGTACTTTGCAAATACCAAATTACGCAAATGTATAACCCTATAATTCACCAAGGTCAACATAAGTATTCATAGTCGCAACTCCCACTGATAAGTGGCGTTTCCAACTTCTAGAACCACACCCCTACTATGGAAACCAATACTGGGCAAATCAGATTCGTGCGTTCTTCAGCAATGGCAGTAAGGGAACTTGGTATAATCGTCATTTTGCAAATTCCAAGTCCTTCGCAGCATTCACCATACTTTGTTGACACCATAGAGGACTCTGAGCCATTATACCGACTGTACTTTTCTTAGATTTTAGTGGATTCGGTATCCACATATTCTTAAATACGGGGAATATTTATATTTTGCTCTGCGTATTACAAAAATATCTGATATGGGCAGCACGTGACTTTCGCTACAGACTTAAATTCATTTTCGCTTTATTTCTTTAATATTTTATCAAATTAAGTTCAATTGCAAAAACATAATACGCATAATTATTTGAAATTACACTGAGTTTTCGCTATTACTTTAATTGTCGTTTTTACTTATTGCATGTATTACGTTATTGCATGTATTTATGTTAACTTTTATGTTACCTGGACGTAGCAAAAATGCGAAACTAAAATATCTTGAGAACGGTTAGATCTAGAATGATGGGAGTGGTCATATTCTCATCATCGTCAAAAATTATGTATTAAATAAGTATTTAATTAATACATATGAACATACGTTGTTTTTTATTAGGGTTTTTTGGAGATTTTTGAGGGCCATTTCGTAAAAAAACAGGTTTTATTTCCAATCGTACCAAAATCTAATCAGCACCAGGATCAGCTACGAGCGACTTGCCTATAAAATTTTATTAAATTTGGTCAATTAGTTTGTGAGTTAAAGTGGATACATACATTGCACAGACAAGCACACACACGGACACACACACAGTCATACATATAGTCACACATACAGACACATATACATGCACAGAGACACACATACATATGTCACGCTAAAAATAGTTTTTTCGTATTCTAAATGTTCCAGAACGTGTAGATCTTTCAAAAACTCGAATTGTGATTTTCGACACGATTCCAATACTTTCCCTATACATTACCATGTATTGCAGGGAAAGTAAAAAAAGATTAAGTCGTACAATTTTAAATAATCTTTGGTAGCCAAAGTGTCAGCCACTCCACACTACAGATATCGAAATACGAAATTTTGTTCAAACTTTCTATATGTTGAAAACTACATGACAAAAATGTAATATCATGAGTAAAAAAACTCTGGTGGGCAGCTCATGTTTTTCACTGCTGTTGGCAGCTCATGATTTTCCCAGCAGATCCAAATTCATTTTGTCATTTGTTACTTAATTTGCATTGAAATGAGTTTTATTGCAGAAAAAACATGGATACTTTTCTGATATTATATCCAATTAGCCTTTTTAGTGTATCTTCGTTTCAGTTGAATACTTAATTCACTGTTAATTTTTCAGGTCCTCAAAATTCCAAAAAAATAAAATATCCCGAGAATAGTTCATTTTGCAGTCATGGGGTCAATAATATTTGCTCAGATGTCAAAATTTACTTGAATAACAAATACTTAATTAATAAATTTCAATAATTTTCGTCATTTATTTTAAATTTTCACTATCTTTGCGAGCCATATCGCAAAAGAGAGTCGGTTATAATTTTCCGAATCATATCAAAATCTAATCAGCATCAAGATAATCATCCAGGGATTTAATTACTGAGTTTTAAGAAATTTCTTTAAAATGTTTTTAATTACAGGGAAAAACGTCTTCAGAGTCCAGTTTAGAGTAATGGGCTTGATCTCATTCCTTTCATCGTCAAAAATTGCGTATAAAATAATAATTTAATTGATACATTTGAGCATATGAAGTATTTTATTTTAGATTGGATATTTTAGATTTGCTGGCCATTTTGCAAAAAAAGGCAGATTCTTATTTTCTGAGTCATAATCCAAAATCTAACCAGTACCGAAGTATACCATAAGCATCTTATCTACCAAATTTTGTGTAATTTGGTCAATTGATTTGTCAGCTAGAGTGGGTATATACCATTTTTGCGGGCCATTTTACAAAAATTGCCGGTTCCTTTTTTCTGAATCAAGCCAAAATCTAATCAGCACCAGGGTAACCCACATGTTACTTATCTACCGAATTTTAGGAAATTTTGTCAATTAGTTTTTGAGTTAGAGTGGATACATTCATTGCGCAGATAGACAGACACACGGACATGTACGTAGACGTAACGCTAAAAATGGTTTTTTCGTGTTCTTGAGGTCCCAAAACATGTAGATCCGTTCTAAACTCTAGTTGCGATTTTTGACTTGATTCCAATATCTTCCCTATACATTACAATGTATTGCAAGGAAAGTAATATATTTGTTAAAAAAAGTTTCTAATCATTTCAAAAACGAAAAAAATATGACTTCCAACAATATCGAACGAAAAATCTACTTTTCTATTTTGAAAATAATTTGTAAAATAAAAAAGAATTCTACTGAAAATATATTTAAATGGCGTCAAATATTACGTGTAGTTCCTAAGACTACGTGTATCCTACTTAAACAAGTAAATTCAATGGCTAGCGTAAAGTTTATTTTATAGTTCCCATCTGAACAATAATTTTATTCAAACAACTTTGGAACCACATTTAATCCACACGGGGAAAGTTAAATACAGTGAAACTGCATTTCATACCATCATTGGCGTAATAAGTAAACTTTTGACTGAATAAAATATTAAGTGTTTAAAAGTTTAATACCTTCAATATTTTTGAAAAATTATGAGGTAAATTTGAGCAGCAAGATAAAGGCATGAGATTCTGATATTTTAATAAACACTGCTCACAACTGAAATCGCAACACCATAAAGTTATAGGTGTAGCTTTATGTAAATCAGGCAATGGTAAAACAGCAAGGCGAGATATGCAAATCATCACAGTTTCGTTACGTATAGTGACGTAACACCTTGCCGTTCAACATAAAAGTGTCAGGTTAAGGAGCAACAATATCACAGCTAAATTGTCGCGTCATTAGTTTCAGGTTGTAAAAATTATCAAAGTATGAATAGAGTATCGCCATCGTACCGCATACGTTCAGTTGCCGTCAACGGAACGGCAAGAAATCATTGTTTTACGTGAGAGTGGAATGAAACTTCGAAGGATCGCTGAACTTTTGGATCGTGATATCAGCACAGTTCAACGGTGTGTCGAAAGCCCAGACCACCCGACTCGTCCGAAGACTTATAGAGCAGCAGATTGGATGGTCGGAGTTCAACGGTGTGTGTTACGGTTCGTGAGAGACAACGAAATTACACGAAGATCAGGTAGTGGACCACAGGTGGACCACAGGTGGACCACAGATAGTGGTGTGGTATACTTGGAGGTATACCACACCACCTGAATATTGTATGCTTCTGGCAAGTGTTGCGCCGGAGCCGTTTACCACAGCAACCGTGTTACAACGACATTTTCCCCACACTACAGGTAACGTTGTTTCGACGCAAATACTCCGAAACCATTTGCATGAAGCAAGACTCCGAGATAGACGACCTTTCCGACACCTACCGTTTCAAGGTCTTCACTGGTTACGTCGACCACAGTGGTGTCAAATGAAACGCAATTGATCGACAGAATGGTGAAACAATCTATTCATGGATGGATCACGATTCTTTTTTGGCATGCCAGTGGCCGTACTCGCGTATGACGGCGCTTTATACAACGCCACCAGGAAACTTTTTCTATCAGTCGCGACATAGTCCCTTTAAGTTTAACTATGCTTTGGGGTGGTATAACATTTGGCGGACGAACACCTTTGATCCTCGTTTCTTGTAGTATTGCGCACAACGATACGTTTCGAACATTGTGAGACCTGTGGTACAGCCACATCTGTCAACAGGCCCAAACAGCTTTTTCAGCAGGATAATACCAGGCCACATACTGCACGGGTAACTGTAAATAGTCTACAAGGTTTTTAAGTACTGCCTTGGCCAGCATATTCTCCGAATTTTTCGCGAATGGAGCATATATGGGACAACATAGGCAGCCGATTAAGATAACTCCCAAATCCAGCAAACTATGTTCAGTTACAAGCCGAATTACATGCTGTGTGGGATGATATTCCTCAGCACACCATTTACCATCTTTTTACCTGCTATTGTGGCGGAAGAAATATAGCCCTACTTTGTAACTATTGAGTTCAATATTTCTATCTGGTAGGTTTGGCTGGTACATTGAACCTGCTTCGTGTTGAGGTTGTCGCTTTTTCCCGGACGGAGAATTTGATGATATGCCATATTTTTGGTCTGCCCTCCGGTCTGGTCCTTGTAGCAAATCTTATATGAGGCGAGACAGCCCAGAGGTTAGCACGCGGGAATTACACTCGGTCGGCCGGGTTCGATTCCCGCCACTGCAAAAATTGTCGCCGTATTCACACGGAGTACCATCACGTTAAACATGTGGGTTCGTAAGTCCTTCCGAGAGCTTTGTGGTAGGAGAAGGCGGGTACGGTCCCTATGGATGTCTCCCCCACTGGGTTCCGGCAAATTGGGTGGCACTTCCCGACCGTCCAAACAGGCACCTTTACCTTTCTGGTAGTTCGAACGGTCTGGGTCGAAGAAAAAGCAATTCTTATACAACTCAACTTACAATCACTTATATATGCATGATTTATATTCTGCATTCATTAAAATTAGGCTTCGTTGTATAAATAATCGAAGTTTGATGACCATGTAAACTCAATATTGTAATTACGTTGGCGCAGAATATAGATGCACAGAAAGTACGTAAAAATAAAGCGGTTTTAGGACGGATGCAATACTAAATATAAATTTAATAGAACTTTAAAAATCACGATTTTTACTCTGGGAAACAAGATATATGCTATATTACTTTCCTTATATACATAATGTATAAGGAAAGTATTGTGACGGGGTCGAAAATTCGAATTCGAGTTTTCGACGGGAGAGCACGTTTCAAGCATCCCTGATCACGAATCAAACATTTTTGAAGTGATGTCTGTGTGTGTGTGAGTGTGTGTGTGTGTGTGTGCGTGCGTGTGTGTGTGTCAGTGAGTCTTTGGAGACGATAACTGACGAACGAATGGACCGATTCAAAAAAAATTTGATACAAAAATCACAATCCGTAAACACTGGAAACCTATTGTTTTTATACGCAATCGAATGTCCAGAATCCCCCTAAATTTTCGAATGAAATTTTGAAAAAATCATCAAAAAATTAAAACCTTTAATAAAGTTACGCAAATAGACATTTCTTATGTAATTTTTCATTAGAAAAGCAATTGACATAAATTTTAGTACGCTAACATGAACAGTTCTCGAGATATTGTACATTTTTCAAAAAAATAATCAAAGAGTCATATAAAATTAAAAAAAAATATTTCGTATTGAGAACCATATTCACTTTTCATATGTAATACCATGCGATAAATTGGGTGACATCATTCTCGTGGATCTAGCTCGTTCCATTCATGAAAAAAGATACTTTGAGTAATACTTTTGTATTTGAACGCCTATAGTCATTTATCTACTGTAAGAATAAGTTATTTCTTCATCCATAACGCTTGGCGAGATTTTGGCGACGAATTTGGCGGAATCTCGCCAACTTGGCGACTTTTTGTAATGTTGCCAAATTAACGAAAGTCTCGCCAAATGGATAAAAATGACGTTAAATCAATGAAAATGACCACTAATTGTCGGAAATTCAATATCTTGGAAAGAATATTAGTATCTACTATGAGAAAAACCTATTTTTTTACTGTAAATGTAGTAAATTCATTATATTATATAAGGAAAGTCATGTGTTGCCCACATCAGATTTTTTTATTTTGAAGTGGGTCACGTGATCTCTTCATATTATATGGGTGTAATTATTATTTTAATTTTTATTTAAAATACTACTAAACATATTTTGCTGATTATTTTTTTATATATTTAATGGGATAATTTGAATATTTAGTTAAATTTTCGAAGTAAGTTGTAAATTTTAACTTTGCTTAAAAAATGTTTGAAAAATTTGGTCCCATAGGGTTCAATGTATTTAATGTTTTCAACCCGGGTTTAATCCAAAACTTATTGGGTGATATTATTAATTTACCTTCCATAAGACCGTCTCAATAACATACTAAAATTCCATTTGATTAAAGTCATTCTTACAGTAATTATCGTGCGAACGGACAGACAGACATCTAGACAATGTGAACAATAAGCCATAAACACTTTTCAACTTAAAGTGTTTAAAACATGAAGGAAGCAGCGTATAGCAAGAAACTATGAATGACCGGTAAAAACAGAGAAAAAATGGAAAAATAGCAAGCACATATTAATTAATAACAATACATCAAGATGAAACACTGGCAGAAGGTTGTTGAAAAAGTAACATTACGAACTTAAATGCCCTCGGTTAAAATCAATAGGAAACTAATCGATTTTGAAAGTGACATGAATAGATCAAACCAGCTCTAAAAATAACAATTTGAAAACAATTACGAAAAATTAATGTAATTTATAAGAAAAAAAAGCAAATAATTGGCTGCAATAAGAGCTGACAGCAACTACTAAATAAAAAAAAACATACTATTAAAACAAACCTGCAAAAATACAACATAATAGAAGAATGACTATAATTAAGTTGATTACAACTTCAACATTTTTGAACAATATTAAGAAATCTATGAAATGTTATTTAAAAAAAGAAACATTTTATAAAAGATTTGAACCCAGTAGTTATGGTAGGAGGAACCCACTCGATAGTCAGGTGTTTGGTTCTCGACGCCTTCCAAAAGCCTCGTATCACATTGGAGTATAGGCGCGATACAACTGTAGCCTCGAAAATTCATCCAAGATGTGATGAGTTAGTTTACGGATCGTACGTACGGTCCTTGTGGCTGGCACCCTAATTATCAAAGATAAAATCCGGATATTTTACAATTCCTTGACCTCAATATAATAGAAAATGAAAATACTCCTAGACATTTCACAATATATGATAAAAGAAGCGATTTTAATTTTGAGTACAACTTTCTTATTCAATGGAATTCAAATATACATATCAGTATATACAGAAATATAATTTTAAAACAATTATACAGAAATAATAATCTAATTACTTTTGAATGTAACAGAATAAAAAAAGAGTATTGCCTAATTAGGCAGGCAATGTTGCAACAGTACCCAAGAAAATTCGTATTACGTCACGTAAAGGAATTTTATTCTAAACAACTGGATTATTACGCAGCATTACTACAAAAGATAAAATAAGGAAATGGCAACGAGGGTAAAAGTAGAGGAAACCATTTAACAAATAAGTTTCAATTTCGGAAAGTGGACATATGGTGGCATATAAGGAGGAAATGAAGTTGCTGATGTCTTGAAGATGGTTGTGTGTGTAGGTGATATGTTGTATATAGGGTTATAATAGGTTAATTCCTCCGTTTTGTCTAAATTTCTATATATTTCTTGTGGATTCATGCTTGTCCTATGTCCGATTGTATGATGACAATTCGGGGCATTTGCTAATTCATATACTGGAGTCCCAGATTGTGCCATGGCCTAGTAGCTAGCTATAATCGGGACTAAGAAGAGTTCACAATCGCTCTTCCGCCAAATTTTTTAGCAATATAAAGGCAATTCCCTCTTCTTTCTTTGCAATTTTGTCATATATATATATATATATATATATATATATATATATATATATATATATATATATATATATATATATATATATATATATATATAAGCAAGATTTTATTTTATGTTTTTATGAAATGCAAATTTATGGGAAATATTATTTATGGCCCATTTTATTTTCTAAACCAAACTTTCTAAAGCAGCGCATAAATGGATCCTTTTGTATCAGCAAAAATATATCTAAATGTCCCATGGTCGATTTGCATTCGATTTAAAGAAATATATGTTTAAATACCTTTCTTTCTCTTTTTAAATGTTTCGGTTTATTATTCCATATCCCTGAAGAAAGGAATGCACCAAAATTACTATTTATGAACAGTGTAATAAATATACGAATCATATCCCTCGTCTAGGAGATTTAAATGCAATTGACTAGATATGCATTATTTATGAATGGTTCGTACATCATAGCGGTATCTCAATGTTGTTTTCTCTAACCGTAGTTAAAATTTAAAATCTCACTATAACTGTGGTAAGATATAAGTTTCAGAATATTGTCTTATTTCATGTTATCTAAATAAATTCTTTCTCGTTTGGATTATAGTTAAATCATATTTCCCATTATCCGTTAATCAATAATACAGTGTTCCTAGGAAAGTATTTATGTGCCCAAATAATTTCAGAGAGAAATGCCCCTGAGTGTGCACTTTACATATCTGTTGTAAAGCGACTGTGACCGATATTATAGAAGTGATTACAGTGCTTTTAGCAAAGAATTAAGGAAGTTTGGAACACAAACCCAGTTACATGTGTGATCGAATAAAAATGTCAGTTACAAATTCACAGAGTATTGCCTACTTAGTAAGAACTAGCGTTGAATTTGTTACAGACGGCATTGATTTCACACAGTTTGGATGTAGGCGGTTCATTGTCATATTCAGAAATGATACTAAAAATAACACTTACAAGAACAGAAATCTAGTGTATAACCTGTTCAACATTTCCTCTGTTAACGACACTAGATATTTGAATTTGAGAAATTATATTTTCGCGTTTTTTGAGAAGCATTTCAGGTGTCACCATTTTACAGCATCTAACAACAGATTAAGTACGGCAAGAATTTATTAAATTCCTTATGCACATTTTGCACGATCTTGATGCAGATTCCTGCATATTGAAGAATGCTTAAAGCATTGTAATTTTCTCTTTCCTTCTATTTAGCCGTGTTCCTGTTCCAAACTTCACAAATTATCCGCTAAGTGAGCTACATTTACTTTCATTCGATGGGAGCAAGGTCATTGATATCCCCTGCCCTGTATATAGGTGAATGTATAGGATATATAAAACCTACTTTATTACATACAAGGTGGTAATATGTTAATTTTGTCAGCCGTTTTTCGTACTTTACGTCTTCTACACTGATAATGTTTTTAAACTGACTACTAAAAGAAATTCCCTTTACATAAGATTTTCTCCAAAAGAAATTGTCAAATGAATAATGAGGAAATAATCTACATCATTCCATTTTTGGCTTGATGAGGCTTATTGAAGAAGCAATATAAATATAGCTTTAATTCCAAACATATAATTCTACTTTTAATTCTCATTTTAAAAATGATATATATTTGCAAAAACCCATTCTGTTGCAATTTTGTGAAACTAATAGTTACTATGCAAATTCATCATCAATGTATTGCTTCATCAAGGACTTGAGAAAATAAACAGATAAACTACACTGATCTACGACACAGTGATCAACGACACAGTGATCAACGAAGATCGATTGCTTTTCCAATTGCAACTAAAAGTTGTGTATAATTATGCATACATGAGAATTGTGCCATACTAAATTCCACTTACTTAATTTCATAAGAATTTTATGTACATTTTATGTTAGGTTGCAGGAAACATACCCATACTAATTGGCAAACTTCGCACCTATAACTTGTTATTTAAATTTTTGTTAAATTAATGGTGCCAAATAAAAATTTTTACTTAAAAAAAAATTTACAAACAACTCTGGAAATGATATTATGTATAAATCTGATAATTTCGTTGTATAATAAAACGTAATACAACTTGAAGTATATATCATTGGAAATTGCCCGATAGAATCCAAATTATATTTATGTTATGATGGGAAGATAAACAAGATTAGGAAATACTATGACATTTGTAAAATAACAACCTACTATTCATTTTAATTGTTTGATGATGCGTAGACTGCGTTTTCAAAAGATTGCTGTTAATTTGAGAGCTATTTAATTCCAAGAAGCTATTTTCTAGCAATAGTTATTAGAGATGTTTGTTTTGTCTGAGTTTAAAAGAGTTTAGTTTTTAAAATTAATCTTATAACGAAAATGTAACAATCTGGTTTATCAAAAGGAATTATCTGGTTTAACATGGAAATAACCATCAGTGTTCAATTTGGCAGAGTTCTCAGATAATTATTACTCAAAAATATTCCTGCAAATGTGCTTAGTGTGCATCTTTGTTATATTTCATGATT
The DNA here is from genome assembly GCA_951213105.1 of Amaurobius ferox. Classification (NCBI taxonomy): domain Eukaryota; kingdom Metazoa; phylum Arthropoda; class Arachnida; order Araneae; family Amaurobiidae; genus Amaurobius; species Amaurobius ferox. The sequence continues at coordinate 144,316,862 of OX578134.1, forward strand.
ATGTTCAATGAATTGTGGGAAAAATTTCTTATGTTTCTGTTCGATTCAATCATTTAGAATTTATCTAGATTCTTCAAATAATAAAACAAATCAAAACATCATTTTTGATAATTTAAAACTTCTATAAACTTGATAATTGTTTACATACATGGCAAATTGCTTAAAATGTATTTATCATATATATTTATTTAAATGGTCATATCCTTAATTGAAGGATACAAATTTGAATATATATTCCACATAATTTTTTTAATAAGATGAAATAACTTAATCTAATGATTAATCAAATGAATAATCGAAATAACTCATCTGCTGTAGCTATTACCAGAGACACTCATCTTCCAGTAAATCTACTAACTTTCTTAATTAATAGAAACGTTCAGCTAAAGGTCTTATCCGCGAACAAAAGATTGGGAATAAACGAAGATACTGAAAATGTAAAGCAATTTTCTTTTGAATTTGGTTATTAGCTGGAAATTCACTATTTTTTCTTAAAGAACTCTCAGGAAGAAAGTTTTCAGATAAGTAAATCACGTGATTTAATTCAATGCTTTGATGCCAAGTTTTCAGATGCCTGTAATTATTAATTATTCGATGCTTACCTAAAACTCAAAAGTCATAAAATCTCTACATTATCACTTTTGTGAATATAAAAGAGTATTAAAACAAATTTAAAGCAGCTAAAATATGTTTTCTTTGCATTTATTATAAACTAATAGCAGGGTTCTATTTCCATCATTTGATATGGAAAAAAAATGTTAATAATAGTTTTGATAACTCTACAACTTTTTAACGGACAATTACCTCCATATCTAACAGGATACGATATATATCCCCTACCTCCATAAAACGAAAGCAGCCCCCTAAAGCTGCCTCATCATGTAGGGCCATACGGGATTTCTCTAGACTTACATAAAAACATACGATAACCTATATACTTTTCGAGTTACTATCCTAGTTAATCATATTCCTTGATACCTTCTGTAATTGTAATAAGATATTTATGAAGCACCTTACACTACAGACATACTAATCAAACGAATATTAAAAAATCTGATGTAGGCAGCACATAACTTTCCTTATATAATGCAATGCATGTACTACTTTTACAGTTAAAAAAAAGTTATTCTTACACTAGATACTTATATTCTTTCCAAGATATTGAATTTTCTTCAATTAGTCGTCATTTTCATTGACTTAGCGTCATTTTTATCCATTTGGTGAGTTTTTCTTTAATTTAGCAACATTTAAAAAAGTTGTCAAGTTGGCGACATTCCACCAAATTCGTCGCCAAAATCTCGCCAAGCGTTAAGGACGGAAAAATAAGTTATTCTTACAGCAGATAAATGACTATTGGCGTTCAAATACAAAATTATTACTCAAAGTATTTTTTTTCCTGAATGGAACGAGCTAGTTCCACGAGAATGATGTCACCAAATTTATCGCATGGTATTACATATGAAAAGTGAACATGTTTCTCAATAGGTAATACTTTTTTTATTTTATCTGACTTTTTGATATTTTTTTTGAAAAATGTGCAATATCGCCAGAACGGTTCATGTTAACGTTCTAAAATTTATGTCAATCGTTTTCTAATAAAACATTACATAAGAAATGTCTATTTGCGTAACTTTATTTGCGGTTTTGATTTTTTGATTTTTTTTTCAAAATTTCACTCAAAAATGTAGGGAGATCTGAACATTCGATTGCGTATATAAACAATAGGCTTCCAGCGTTTATGGATTGTGATTTTTATATCAAATTTCGTTCTAATCGGTCCATGCGTTCGTCAGTTATCGTCTCCACAGACTCACTGACAAACACACACACACACACACACACAAACACACACAGACATCACTTTAAAAATGTTCGATTCGTGATCAGGGATGCTTGAAACGTGCTCTCCCGTGGAAAACTCGAATTCGAATTTTCGACCCCATCAGAATACTTTCCTTATACATTATTGTATATAAGGAAAGTAAAAACATAATTACTTTAAAAAGTAGAGGGCACATTAAATTAGTGTATACTTAAATAGGCGATGTATAATATCTAGTACCATTTAAGTCAGGGAATTCAAATAGTTTTACTTTTATGCAATATAAACAACGGGCTCATTGTACATTAAATGAATATTCCATGTTAACAAATCCTATAAACCACATTTGTGATTTTATTATAAGAATATTTTAATTAAAATAAACATTAATTGAATAACAAAATTCAATACAAAGGGAAAACTTTCGAACTAGTTAATATTTTTCATTTTTATTTTACGTGTAAATATAATTTTTTTCTTATTCAGCCTAACATTTAATTGAATGTTACCTTAAAAGAACCAAACATTGCGGAAAGCTACAAGAAAAACTTAATGAATTATCTCCCAAATCAATTCAAAATTCCTTTTTATAAACACATCTTATTGGAAAATGTTTAATAAAACGCCAACAAACTTTTTGTGTAGCCAATCAATAAGACATTTCGCCAAACTTAAGGTAGGAATGCACTGGATGAATATTTGGAAAATGTCCAATATTACGTACTTAAATTATATTATACATAAGTATTGGAAACAACAGTGTTCGAAGTGCCACCAAATGACTTCAATTCTTGATTTTAATTATAATTTCAGGGCTACTTGTAAAAATAGATTAATAATATTTAATCATTGTCTAATGGTAAAATGGTATGAAGATTATAAGAATGTATATCAAAATTATATTTATCTTTAGCAACACAGCATTAATATATATTGAAATGATATTTTATAATCAATAAATGCATTAGTACATCACACACAAACATGCATGCATACATACATACGTAGATACTGCAGACGCACTTAAAACATTCAAATGGCAGAAAATATATTAAGCACGAATATAAATACCACACAACTTACAATTATTAGGCATTTTAGAGGATTTTTAAAATATATATATTTTTTGTGCATTTTAAACGTCTCTTATTTCATACAGTCATACCAATTATCGGAAATTCCGGACGTATAATCTCCCTGAATACTTAGTAATCCCCAAACTTCCCTCCAGAATTTGATGCTAAATCCATATCAGTTATCAATTAATCTCTATCTGGAGACATTTCTAAGAAGTGTCAGCGGCAAGAAAAACGAAAAATTTTAATCGAAAATGGAAAAAAAAATAGAAACTGGAACAGGAAGCCCTTTGTAAGTCTCCCTACCACTTGCAGAATTAGATGCCAAATCGATATAAGTCGTTATCTAAGTTCTATCTATTATGACATCCTGACATATAGGTGAGTAAAAGAAAATGATTGAACCGTAGTGGAAAAAGGATCGGTAGTGGAAACCATTAGTAAACCACTGCACCTCCTACAGAATTTAATGCTGAATCCATATCAGTTATCATCTAAACTCTATCTATAGCCGAATACTGAAAAATATACTTTTTAGTTGAAATGAGAACAGGAAATGTAACAAGAACAGGAAGTAAACATCCTTAGTGAACCCCCTGACCCACCACCTGTGGTATTTGATGCTGACTCCGTACATGTCTTAATCAAACTTTTATTTATAATAAATCTTGAGAAATAGAAGCTATTGAAAACACTTGTGTTTATATTTTATTCAAAAACATTATTAAAACAGTATGGCAACCTTTGTTTCATTAATAAATATATAACAACTCCATTTAATGAAATTAACAATAACGTTCACTTTGTAATTTTATATATTTATATATTCAAAGTGTCAAGAATTTTTACAGTTTATTTCAATTTGAAACTATTTTTCCCAAATTATGCTGGTTAATCTTCTGTGTAACATTTGAAAAAAAAATGTATCAAAAACCCCGAATTCAAAATTGATTAAAAACACTTCATATACATTATTAAAATAATATGGCAACCTTCTGTTTCTCTAATACATATTTAACAACTCCCATTTAATAAAATTAACTGTAACGTTCACATTGTAATTCTATATATTTATATTATCAGAGTGTCAAGAATTTTTACTATTTATTTCAATTTAAAACTACTTTTCCTAAATAGTAAAAATATATAGGTTAATACTTTGCGTAACATTTGAATAAAAATTAAAAATTTATTAAAATTATTCTGGATCAAAATTGATTAATAATACTTGTGCTTTTATGTTATTAAAAAATTATTAAAATAGTATGTTAATTTTTTTTGTTTCATCAATAAATATCTAACAAGCCTAATTTAATGAAATTAACAATAAAGTTCAAATTGTAACTTTATATATTTATATTATCAAAGCGTAAAAAGTTTTGCAGTTTATTTCAATTTAAAACTATTTTTCACAATTAGTAAACATATGCAGGTTCATCTTTTGTATAGCATTTGAAAAAAAAAATAAATTATGTTTACATTTTCTTTGTGAAAAAAAAAAAATAAAGCGAAGACGCATAAGAAACCCGTTACACTATCCTCTTTCTAAAACGTGTAATTCTCGTAAATTTCAGAAGCTCAAAGAACTATAAATTTAAAATAAAATACTCTTAAGGGATTAAAAATTTGATTACAGCCTCGAGCACTTACTTCATTAAAAGGAAAGGGGTTTTTTTACACATTCGTAGTTCTTAGAGTAAAAACAGTATTAAATTCCATTAGCAAGATAGAGGATCAATCAACTTTAAATGCATCATATAAAAACTTTGCAATTTCTACGAACTCTTAGATACGAAGTAGATAAATTTGAATGTTTTTATATTTGAAAGAAGTTTTAGATAGTTTATATTTGAAAAAAAAAGCTTTAAGAAATACACATTTTAAAAGCGTTAAACATTTAGATCGCAGTGTATTATTTATCTTACTTGAGAAATGTATAAAATGGCTTAAGGCAGCAAAATAATGTATTGAATATGTTAAAGTAAATATATGATCTACATAGTTTCTGCAAACTTCGTTTAGAATTCTTTGTGAATCAACATAAATAAAAATATCTGTTGCTCTATTAAATACCTGTCTTAACTCTGCAAATACGTATGTCAGACAAGCAAGAAAAAAAAAATTTGAATCCATTCTATTATTTTAGAAAGTACAAGTAGTCTTATGCATTTAAAATTCTAAAATAATAGTAAATATATTGTTATTTTAGAAATTTAAATAAGAATGATTGCATTTAATTCACAGAAATTGCTCTTTGACAGTTTGACTTTAAAATACTTCATTCTAATGTTTGTCATTTTTATACTATCATTTTTTATTATTTCTGCTCATTAGTGCATATTACTAAATCCATGTAACTTAAGAAGTGAAGTTATATATATATAAAGATATAATAAAAAAGATTAAAAATAAAAATAAAATAAAAATAATTAGACTTATTTGAAACATGATCAGTGTCATACCCTGGTTCAAAAAACAATACGGAAGAAAAATTAAGTAAAGAGGATATGAAAGGAAGTATCAGACTAAAGGAAAACAATGCTACCATATAAGACAAATGATCTTAATTTTAAATTTCAGTAATACACATGAATTTATCAATATTTAAGAGAAATGCATAAAAAACAAGTTCAAACATCAAAGGATTATAAAAATCTGGAGGCTCAATATATTAAAATGACAAAAAATAACAAAAAATAAGAGAAAAGATACAATCCGAAAATATGAAATTGGATAGAACCTCTATAGATATATATATATATATAGAATAGCCGATAGAATATATATATATATATATATATATATATATATTCTATCGGCTATTCTATCGGTTTTAATTCGAATTGTATGGCTGTCCTGATGAGAATGCAATTTCGAACTAACCGCCATTTTTTGTGGGGTTTCCATTGATTGTTCTCTATTCTTAATCTCTTATCTTAAGCTGATTGTTATTGCCTATTCTCAATTTTGCCGAGTTTTATTTTTATTTTATTTTTATTTTTATATACTTTTAATTGTGATTTTTGAATCCTAATATTCTTCTCATCCCCCTTTCCATTGTAGTGATATGTTACCTTCTCTCTTTATCCTTAGTCTTGGCCTATAGTTACTCATTTGTAACAGATATGCTAGAGATGGGGTTTTTTGTACATACAGTAGTTTATGCATTATTTTCGAT
>OX578134.1:144325437-144346815 GCA_951213105.1 Amaurobius ferox
ATTCTTTACCTGTTGTAGATAATTGGGCAATGTAAATTGCAGAAATCTTGAAAGTAAGGTAGGAAATAAGACTACGTTAATGAAATAGTCCTCCTATTAATTATCAAAAAGTTACACTTTTTAAATTTTTATACGACCCCCTTAGATAAATTTGGTCAATCAGAAAATTTTTACAATTTTTAAGGAAAACATCTGACTTAGCCACTTTTCCGTACTATGTGAAAGGCTGTTTCATCAGTGAAAATTTGGCTCCTAAACAGATTGATGATTGGAATTGCTTAGATAAAAAAGCACTTAGATGTTCTTAATTATTGAAAAAGTACTTAGTTATTGAAAAGTACTTAAGAGTCCGTGATTGCATCGTGAGCCTACAAAGAATTCGCAAAAATATCTTGTATGTATTATCAACCAGTTTTATCTTTTTTGTGATATGCCACAAATTTACATTTCTAATTTGATATATGGTGCCCATTCACAAAGTCAATTTTCAATTAAATATAACTTGCTCAATTTTAAGGATACAGATACGCGGTTTTTTTATTAATCTTGTTGTAATAAAAATATAAATTTTCTGATTGATCAAATTTGTCTAAGGGGGTCGTATAAAAATTTAAAAAATTTAACTTTTTGAAAATTAATGGGAGGACTATTTCATTAACGTAGTCTTATTTCCTACCTTACTTTCAACATTTTGCGATACACATTGTCTACTTATCTCCAATAGTTAAAGAATTAAAGAGCGTTTCAATCTTTTGGGGACACTGTATATACAGGGTGTATATAAACTATTTTCACAATATAAGAGGGGTGATAGTACCCATCAAGACGAACAATATTTACTATGGAACCTAGGGTCGCATTCCACTCTGTCAGAAAAGAGTAAATTCGAAACAGGTCCAACAAGCACAAGTCGCCATTTTGAACGACAAAGCTGTCGTGCCGGAGAAGTATCACCAGTACACCGTCCCTTCCAGTCGTCCAACACTTCTTGAATGCCACATATCCCGGACGTTGGATTGGACATAGTGGACCTGTGACTTGGCCTATCCGCGCACCGGACCGGCGCACCGGACCGCGCACCGTCACCTCCGAGAGCAGGGGTGGTGCCTCAACGCACTGGATTTCTTCTGGGCGCATATAAAATCATTAGTGTACGAGATGCCTGTGGACTCCGTAGAAAATTTCGTCGCGAGAATTGTTATTGCAGCGGACAGGATAAACACGACACCAGGTGTCTTCGAAAGGGTGCGCCAGTCCTTCATTCGCCATTGCGAATTGTGCAACGGCATCCTTGGACGTCACTTTGAGTATCTACTTTGAGCATTTCTCTGGTGTAAATAAATAGAATTGTGCAACTTATGATTATGTTAATTCTACTTATTTTCACTGTTGAAAGTTCAACTTTAACTTTACGCTTTTCTGACACTTAGAGTGGAATGCAACCTTAGTAAATATATATTGTAAATATAAATCGTTAGTAGAAGAGAAAAGTGCGTTCAAGGGCCGCAGGCGCAAGCGCGCAATATTGCGCCTGGAGGAGGGTCCCTCTTTGGGGAGGAGGATCCTCTTTTGGGAGGGACCCTCTTTGGGAGGAAGCTTCCCTCTTTGGAGTGGATCCTCTTAGAGGGTCTTTAGACCCCCAGGACGATGCCTCTCACTGCCCCCCCCTCTTTTGGATGTTTGGTGAGGCCCAATGTCTCTGTTGGGAGGATGCCTCTGTCGAAAGAGGTCTGATAGCCTCGGAGTGAGAGGGGATGACCTGAGGAAGTGGTTTCAATGGATGTCGCAATCGCTGACTGACCCTTGACCTGAGGAAGAAGTTTCAAGGGATGTCGCAATCGAACAATCTAGAAATGACGTGTCGCGATTGATAACCTTAGAAGTGACCTTTGACAAGAGCTCTGAACACACGTCCTCCCTCTCTGCTGTCTGGAAATAAAGTGAACGATCTTATCAGCGTGACGTAGTTAAAGCGCCCTCTGGCGAATTTTGATGAAGTGCTGCCATCTATCGGCATTTTTTTCCCAAAAGAATTTAATGTCTCACTTGTCAGGAGCGGGATTCGAACTTGGAACCAACCGATTACGGTGCCTGCGTCTTACCGCCATGCCACAGCACCCGTGCTACATAGATTATTTTCTTCGAAGTGTACCTTATCAGAGGAAGCAGAAGATAGATTATTTTTCGAGGTTCCTTCGAATCGTTCGGTGAATAGCGATGCATTTTATAAAGGGTGCGTTTTAAAACAGAATGTTACGGACTGAATATAAAATTGGTGATTTTATATTGCGATATATAGCATATGATTTTTTAAAAACAAATTGAATACGAATTTCCAATGAACACAAAAATTGTGTTCAGTGGACACAAAAATTGTGTTCAGTGGACACAAAAATTGTATTCAGTGGACACAAAAACAGTGTTATGTGAATAGGATTCGACCATTCTAAGTGTGTGTGTGTGTGTATAGCAATGTGGATTTTTTTTAAATAAATCTAACAGCATATATCAATATGATTTTTTTTTAAATGAATTGAATAAACTCAAGTAAAGTTACGCATTTTCAAAATGGTGTTAAGTGAATAGCATTCAACCCTTTTAACACTTAAAATTTAATCACAGTATATTTGGCAAGCTTTAAAATAGCACATTATACTTAGCTAAGTGATTTATAGCAATATGGATTTTTTTTTTTAAATAAATCTAACAGCATATATCAATATGATTTTTATAATAATAACGAAATGATTTCGAATGTTTAAAAACAAATAGAATACGGATTTACAGTGAACACAAAATTGTGTTAAGTGAATAGGATTCGACCCTTTTAAGTGTTGTGTATTTAAAAACAAATTTATGCACAATATATTTACTAAGTTTAAAATAGTGCATTGTACTTAGTTAAAATGAAGTGAACAAGATTCGACCATTCTAAGTGATATATGGCAATGTGTTTAAAAATAAATCTAACAGCATATACGACTAGTAACGAAATGATTTTTTTTTCTTTTTATAAAAATAATAATGAAAATTAGAACTCACGGAACGACGTCTTCACTAACCGCTGGCCAAACTCCAAATGAGACATATGCATTCACTACGCTATTAAAAATTAGATCTTATCTATAATGACGTCAGCAGTATGAGGTGTTGCCACCTATTTTTTCTAATAATATATTTCTAGTAACTGGATACTTCAACGGTCTGATTTGCTACACATAATCTGAAATACATCATTTTAATGATATTGTGCATTGAATATGATTTGACCATTTTTAAAGTGGTGGATGTAATTGAAATATCGAAGTTTAGAATTTAACAAGCTTTCGAATTTTCACAGATACACCCAAAATTTTAGCTTTTAGTTTAAATAAAATAAAAGCCAACGAATATAATAAGACCATTTTCACAGTGCACATCCTAATTTTTGTATCATTATAGAATTTTAGAAGTGTGTGTTTTTATAATGTGAATAGGATTGATTTGACCATTTTTAAAGTGGTGGGTGTAATTGAAATATCGAGGTTTAGAATTTAACAAACTAACAAATCGAGCATTTTCACCCCCAAAAGTTTACCACTAAGTTTAAATAAAATAAAAGTCAACGAATATGATATAACCATTTTAACAGTGAAGGGTATAATTTTTACTACCATTATAGAACTTAGAAGTGAGTGTACAGTTTCGATTATTTTTACAGCACATCAACACTTTTAAAATCTATTGAATAGGAATAGACCATTTTGCACATACATGTACCTAGATTTCAACACCCAGTATTAAAACCTGCTAAACATGAAACGAATAAGTATTGTGTGAGATTTTATCGCACTAACATTTAATCTTTTTAAATTTTTAAAAATGTCCGAAATAGTTGTATTTCATCGGTAGACATAAATTGTATGGAGTACATTTTTATGAAAAAATATCTGTTTCGACAGCTTTTAAAAATAGATTTCTACAGTTGTACACTACGGTTCTAGAATTTTCTAAATACGAATCGACTGTTTGAACTACCAATGGTGTTTTTACCGATGCAAAAATTTACAGGACAAATATTTCGATGAAACCGAACTTAGTTGAAGCTTCTAAGTTTGAATATTTAGAATCATTTCATATAATTTTTATATTCACATTGAAGATAGTTAACAAAGTTGGAACTCACGGAGCGACAGCTTACTGTCCACACTCCAAATGAGTGATACACTCTCATTACATTATTAAAAATTAGATCTTATCTATAATGACGTCATTATGTTGACGTGTTGCCACTACACAATTATTCTTTCCAAATTATGCATTTTTTCTTTTATTTAATAACTTGCTATTAACCGTCTTATGCTATCCATTTTTTTTTCATATAAGCAGATATTCCATATACCTTCTAAATGTTAAGTTATAATTTAAAAATAAAACATTAGAGGTGTATTTTAAGTCTGAATTCGTCCAAGTGGAAATCCGACGATTGCAAATGCATGATTGGATCCTTACATTTCCGTAGACACCACTAAAATGTGTGGATCTTATTTTGAAAAAGCTGCTCTCAGAAAGAATATGTATATGAATACATATTTTCCATAAATATACCCCCTCCCCCCCCACAATACACACAATATGCAAGCCAAAGACTCACCCAGAATACATTCCAAATCGGCTCTATAGCTTATCGTGCTTATCAGTGTAACAGATAGTGACCCACATTTCATGTTCGCAAAGCGAGATAATTGCAATGTTATTGTTTTAAGCAGATCACATATTTAAATGAAAAATTTATCAAATTATACAATACATACAAGAGCTGGAAGATCTTAACATTTCAATATTATAGAATAGTCACGAATGTTTTTTTTTTCCCCATTTAAAATTATCAAATTTTAATGCAATTTGACAAAAATTGCACAATACTTAGTGTATGACTATCAAATAAGAGCTAGGTTTTATTGTTACAACAAAGTTTAAGATCATTAAACGACTATATATATATATATTTTTTTTTAAAGAAGAATAGTATATAATATATAACTTACTGTTTTTAGGGATAGGCGATTGTTAACATTGAATTTAAATGAAAGAGTGACCCTCTGAGACAAGTACAGTACATTGCAATAACATTAAAAAATATGAAAGATATACAATTAATACCCTAAAAGAAACATGTAATGAGTTTTGATATCTTAATACGAGACATTATTGACATGCACATAGAAATGTCACAATTTTGCGGCTGTAGATGCTCCATAAGACCCTTCTGCTCTTAATAAATGATCCCAGTTGAATGTACATATTTAACAACACACAGAAAATGACAGGACCACAACAAAATTTTACACCTATTACAGAATAAGTCCCAACTTCGTAGATTTTTAAGAAACTACAGTCGAATTTTCCCCGATTCTTAGAGATTGAAACACAACATTGTTTATGAATCTTCATACTTTAGAGAATGGAACATAACTTAGCATTTATTTTGAATGAATTCAGAATTTTGACATTGATTATAAATTTAGGATTTAAACTCTGTAAAGTGTAAATATCTTTTGTTATGAAACTCACACTGTAGACATTTGATATGATTCGAATAAATCTATTTTTAATTTTTTTATATTTTATTTTAAAAAGTGAGATTAGTAAACCTGTTACACTTGTATGCATAGATACATAACTCATAACCATATAACATTTCTTAAATGGAACATGCTAAAAAAAAAAAAATTAGCTAATGAGTATAAATAAGGAATTCAATTTGAAAGATAAAAACCATTTAATGAATCTATTATTCATGAAATACACATTAACCATTATCAGTTGTACATTTAAACAAATAAGTTAAAATAATTTCCTTATCGCACTTTCATAGTCCTCTGATTTGAATGACTCGAAAAAATTTCTATCATAGCAGTAAAAGACTTCTTCACCACGCAACAAAACTTTCTTAGCAATGTTATTAATGTCAAGATTTAGAAGTACTTGTTCAGACACTCTGTCATACATTTGTAATGGAGTGCTGTAAAGACATTCATGGTAACTTAAATCTTCAACTTGACCAACACAACCAACACATTTGAAAAGTTTTCTTACATGACACATAATGTTGTCATGAATACAAGAGATTAATTGTTCGAATGCAAAATTTTTGTCACAAATAAGTGATGGTAGAAAGGTTATAGTGTTCTTTATTTTTAATATTTGAGCAGGAAGCCACTCTATAAATATACTTTCTCGAAGATGTATACTAATGTTGTTAACACTATTCTGTAAACATGCTATTTGATTTTTATCTAAGATAATATGACACTGTGTTAGACAAAATTTTGAATCATATAATTGAATTATTTTCTGCAAATGCAATTTTCCGTTGTCATTGAAACAGAACAACTCATTGCGACTGACGAAAGAGGTATCTGCATATAGAATATTGAACGACCACAATTTTTGAGAAAATTCACTCCATGTAGCCGGTGACAGTGTAACACCTTCACGCGTAGGCTGTAATTCATTTCGATCGTTAGAGAGATATTTCCATATATACACTTTTAACTTCCCATGACGAAGTTTCAAATACACATACACATTAGAACCTAAATGCCAACGACGGAGTGCATCTTGCATAAAATCTGAAGAAGTAGATTCAATCGAAACTGATTCTGCATTGGAAGATAACAGTCCGCTATGTGTTAGAGCACAAGAAAGCAGATCTTGAGTTGAGTTTTCAACCTCGGTGAGAACTTGTGAATTGACAACGGTAGATGTTTCTGCTGGGATTTTGGAAGACATAAGATAGGTTTCTAACCAATCCACAGCAAATTTTTGTGAGGGCGAATTAATCACATCTGAGACAATGTCCACAGATTTTGTTTCTTCTAGGGCAGGAACAGTCAACTCCGCACTATTTACACTAGAAATTATTTGCTCGAGTGATGGCATACTTTGAATTTTAGGCATTCTTTTTAGATAGTAACATCCAACTACGACATTCACAGTATAAGATTTATTTTAAAAACACTAACATCTTAAAACATTATAATTTTGTCGCAGCTATGAACGAACCAAACCTATCCACACAACGCCCAAAGTTGAAATGACTTATCAAACAACTTCATAAGTATAATCACGTAACCTAAATCGAGTGTCGTGTGCAAACAGATCACATAAGATATGAAGTGATTAGAACTTATAATTTTTAATGAATCGTACAACATTAGATTGTGGTAAATACAATTGTTATCTACATGAGAAAATTTCTATATTATTTCATTCAGCTTCGAAATCATAGAGTGAAAATATGTACCAAACTTACTTAAAGTTCCGAATTTTAAATCACATTAACATTATATGCTTAGAAAAATTTTATATATATTTTTATAACTCTAGGTGATATGTATCACGCGGAATATACAAGAATAGCTACCAAAAACACGAAAATAATAAACACGTAATTAAAATTTTTTTAATTACTACCGATTTTAATTACTTCTTAATTTTAAAAGGCTAAATGGGTATCTTGCGAACCTTGGACCAATGACGTCATCTTGTGAACTTTGGAGTGATGACGTCATTTTATGTGGAATCTTAGATAAGATAAGAACTGATAAGCTCTCATCTAATTGTTGCAATTAGTGTGTTTATCGTTCATTTCTAGTTTGGATGTCGACTTGTGAAGGTCTCATACTGTTAGTTATTTACGTGTTAACAACATTAGTATACATCTTCGAGAAAGTATATTTATAGAGTGGCTTCCTGCTCAAATATTAAAAATAAAGAACACTATAACCTTTCTACCATCACTTATTTGTGACAAAAATTTTGCATTCGAACAATTAATCTCTTGTATTCATGACAACATTATGTGTCATGTAAGAAAACTTTTCAAATGTGTAGGTTGTGTTGGTCAAGTTGAAGATTTAAGTTACCATGAATGTCTTTACAGCACTCCATTACAAATGTATGACAGAGTGTCTGAACAAGTACTTCTAAATCTTGACATTAATAACATTGCTAAGAAAGTTTTGTTGCGTGGTGAAGAAGTCTTTTACTGCTATGATAGAAATTTTTTCGAGTCATTCAAATCAGAGGACTATGAAAGTGCGATAAGGAAATTATTTTAACTTATTTGTTTAAATGTACAACTGATAATGGTTAATGTGTATTTCATGAATAATAGATTCATTAAATGGTTTTTATCTTTCAAATTGAATTCCTTATTTATACTCATTAGCTAATTTTTTTTTTTTTAGCATGTTCCATTTAAGAAATGTTATATGGTTATGAGTTATGTATCTATGCATACAAGTGTAACAGGTTTACTAATCTCACTTTTTAAAATAAAATATAAAAAAATTAAAAATAGATTTATTCGAATCATATCAAATGTCTACAGTGTGAGTTTCATAACAAAAGATATTTACACTTTACAGAGTTTAAATCCTAAATTTATAATCAATGTCAAAATTCTGAATTCATTCAAAATAAATGCTAAGTTATGTTCCATTCTCTAAAGTATGAAGATTCATAAACAATGTTGTGTTTCAATCTCTAAGAATCGGTGAAAATTCGACTGTAGTTTCTTAAAAATCTACGAAGTTGGGACTTATTCTGTAAGAGGTGTAAAATTTTGTTGTGGTCCTGTCATTTTCTGTGTGTTGTTAAATATGTACATTCAACTGGGATCATTTATTAAGAGCAGAAGGGTCTTATGGAGCATCTACAGCCGCAAAATTGTGACATTTCTATGTGCATGTCAATAATGTCTCGTATTAAGATATCAAAACTCATTACATGTTTCTTTTAGGGTGTTAATTGTATATCTTTCATATTTTTTAATGTTATTGCAATGTACTGTACTTGTCTCAGAGGGTCACTCTTTCATTTAAATTCAATGTTAACAATCGCCTATCCTTAAAAACAGTAAGTTATATATTATATACTATTCTTCTTTAAAAAAAATATATATATATATATAGTCGTTTAATGATCTTAAACTTTGTTGTAACAATAAAACCTAGCTCTTATTTGATAGTCATACACTAAGTATTGTGCAATTTTTGTCAAATTGCATTAAAATTTGATAATTTTAAATGGGGAAAAAAAACATTCGTGACTATTCTATAATATTGAAATGTTAAGATCTTCCAGCTCTTGTATGTATTGTATAATTTGAAAAATTTTTCATTTAAATATGTGATCTGCTTAAAACAATAACATTGCAAATATCTCGCTTTGCGAACATGAAATTTGGGTCACTATCTGTTACACTGATAAGCACGTTAAGCTATAGAGCCGATTTGGAATGTATTCTGGGTGAGTCTTTGGCTTGCATATTGTGTGTATTGTGGGGGGGGGGGAGGGGGTATATTTATGGAAAATATGTATTCATATACATATTCTTTCTGAGAGCAGCTTTTTCAAAATAAGATCCACACATTTTAGTGGTGTCTATGGAAATGTAAGGATCCAATCATGCATTTGCAATCGTCGGATTTCCACTTGGACGAATTCAGACGTAAAATACACCTCTAGTGTTTTATTTTTAAATTATAACTTAACATTTAGAAGGTATATGGAATATCTGCTTATATGAAAAAAAATGGATAGCATAAGACGGTTAATAGCAAGTTATTAAATAAAAGAAAAAATGCATAATTTGGAAAGAATAATTGTGTAGTGGCAACACGTCAACATAATGACGTCATTATAGATAAGATCTAATTTTTAATAATGTAATGAGAGTGTATCACTCATTTGGAGTGTGGACAGTAAGCTGTCGCTCCGTGAGTTCCAACTTTGTTAACTATCTTCAATGTGAATATAAAAATTATATGAAATGATTCTAAATATTCAAACTTAGAAGCTTCAACTAAGTTCGGTTTCATCGAAATATTTGTCCTGTAAATTTTTGCATCGGTAAAAACACCATTGGTAGTTCAAACAGTCGATTCGTATTTAGAAAATTCTAGAACCGTAGTGTACAACTGTAGAAATCTATTTTTAAAAGCTGTCGAAACAGATATTTTTTCATAAAAATGTACTCCATACAATTTATGTCTACCGATGAAATACAACTATTTCGGACATTTTTAAAAATTTAAAAAGATTAAAAGTTAGTGCGATAAAATCTCACACAATACTTATTCGTTTCATGTTTAGCAGGTTTTAATACTGGGTGTTGAAATCTAGGTACATGTATGTGCAAAATAGTCTATTCCTATTCAATAGATTTTAAAAGTGTTGATGTGCTGTAAAAATAATCGAAACTGTACACTCACTTCTAAGTTCTATAATGGTAGTAAAAATTATACCCTTCACTGTTAAAATGGTTATATCATATTCGTTGACTTTTATTTTATTTAAACTTAGTGGTAACCTTTTGGGGGTGAAAATGCTGGATTTGTTAGTTTGTTAAATTCTAAACCTCGATATTTCAATTACACCCACCACTTTAAAAATGGTCAAATCAATCCTATTCACATTATAAAAACACACACTTCTAAAATTCTATAATGATACTAAAATTAGGATGTGCACTGTGAAAATGGTCTTATTATATTCGTTGGCTTTTATTTTATTTAAACTAAAAGCTAAAATTTTGGGTGTATCTGTGAAAATTCGATAGCTTGTTAAGTTCTAAACTTCGATATTTCAATTACATCCACCACTTTAAAAATGGTCAAATCATATTCAATGCACAATATCCTTAAAATGATGTATTTCAGATTATGTGTAGCAAATCAGACCGTTGAAGTATCCAGTTACTAGAAATATATTATTAGAAAAAATAGGTGGCAACACCTCATACTGCTGACGTCATTATAGATAAGATCTAATTTTTAATAGCGTAGTGAGTGCATATGTCTCATTTGGAGTTTGGCCAGCGGTTAGTGAAGACGTCGTTCCGTGAGTTCTAATTTTCATTATTATTTTTATAAAAAGAAAAAAAAATCATTTCGTTACTAGTCGTATATGCTGTTAGATGTATTTTTAAACACATTGCCATATATCACTTAGAATGGTCGAATCTTGTTCACTTCATTTTAACTAAATACAATGCACTATTTTAAAACTTAGTAAATATATTGTGTATAAATTTGTTTTTAAATACACAACACTTAAATGGGTCGAATCCTATTCACTTAACACAATTTTGTGTTCACTGTAAATCCGTATTCTATTTGTTTTTAAACATTCGAAATCATTTCGTTATTATTATAAAAATCATATTGATATATGCTGTTAGATTTATTTAAAAAAAAAAATCCATATTGCTATAAATCACTTAGCTAAGTATAATGTGCTATTTTAAAGCTTGCCAAATATACTGTGATTAAATTTTAAGTGTTAAAAGGGTTGAATGCTATTCACTTAACACCATTTTGAAAATGCGTATTTATACTTGAGTTTATTCAATTCATTTAAAAAAAAATCATATTGATATATGCTGTTAGATTTATTTTTAAAAAATCCACATTGCTATACACACACACACACACTTAGAATGGTCGAATCCTATTCACATAACACTGTTTTTGTGTCCACTGAATACAATTTTTGTGTCCACTGAACACAATTTTTGTGTTCATTGGAAATTCGTATTCAATTTGTTTTTAAAAAATCATATGCTATATATCGCAATATAAAATCACCAATTTTATATTCAGTCCGTAACATTCTGTTTTAAAACGCACCCTTTATAAAATGCATCGCTATTCACCGAACGATTCGAAGGAACCTCGAAAAATAATCTATCTTCTGCTTCCTCTGATAAGGTACACTTCGAAGAAAATAATCTATGTAGCACGGGTGCTGTGGCATGGCGGTAAGACGCAGGCACCGTAATCGGTTGGTTCCAAGTTCGAATCCCGCTCCTGACAAGTGAGACATTAAATTCTCTTGGGGAAAAAAATGCCGATAGATGGCAGCACTTCATCAAAATTCGCCAGAGGGCGCTTTAACTACGTCACGCTGATAAGATCGTTCACTTTATTTCCAGACAGCAGAGAGGGAGGACGTGTGTTCAGAGCTCTTGTCAAAGGTCACTTCTAAGGTTATCAATCGCGACACGTCATTTCTAGATTGTTCGATTGCGACATCCCTTGAAACTTCTTCCTCAGGTCAAGGGTCAGTCAGCGATTGCGACATCCATTGAAACCACTTCCTCAGGTCATCCCCTCTCACTCCGAGGCTATCAGGCCTCTTTCGCAATTGCCCTCTTTCGAAAGAGGCATCCTCCCAACAGAGGCATTGGGCCTCACCAAACTTCCAAAAGAGGGGGGGGCAGTGAGAGGCATCGTCCTGGGGGTCTAAAGACCCTCTAAGAGGATCCACTCCAAAGAGGGAAGCTTTCTCCCAAAGAGGGTCCCTCCCAAAAGAGGATCCTCCTCCCCAAAGAGAGACCCTCCTCCAGGCGCAATATTGCGCGCTTGCGCCTGCGGCCCTTGAACGGACTTTTCTCTTCTACTATCGTTTTGATGGTTACTATCACCCCTACTATTTGTCAAAGTAGTTTATATACACTCTGTATATACATATAATTTTTAAATTATTTTATAGGGTAAATAATGATTATCATTTTTATCTATATGTGTTGATAGGCACTCGTTGTATTTTGAATGCAGTCTATCTGGTTTTTATACCTTCTAATACTTTAGAATGGATTTACAATTTTTAAGAATGGCAACATTGACTTTACTATATTAAGGGTTGGCAACATTTTCCTTGAACATTATGTTCAGATGATTTACTGCTATAACTTCTACACGCGTTTTATTATATTAAATTTTGCCAATATATTCAATCATTTTTAACATTTTACAACAAAAAGTGTTGAAAAGTGCTTATGACTTTGTTCATTCTGTCTGTTTGTCTGTCTGTCTGTCAGCACGATAACTGCAGTAAAAATAACTTAATCAAAATGAAATTTTAGTATGTTGTTCAGACGGTCTGTAGGAACTACGGGAATATAAATGAATAATATCACACAATTAGTTTTGGTTTGAACCCGGGTTGAAAAAATGAAATACATTGAACCCTATGGGACGTAATTTTTCAAACATTTTTTAAGCGGATTTAAAATTCACAAATTGCTTCGAAAATTTTAGGAAATATTCAAATTGTTCCATAATATATATAAAAAAAAATCAGCGAAATATATTCAGTAGTTTTTAAAATAAAAATTAAAATAATAATAACACCCCTTATATGAAGCGATCACGTGACCATGATATGAAAAGATCACGTGACCCACTTCAAAATGATATATGGCATCCATCTTGTCTCAATATTGTGATTTTTGAAGTTCTTTTTAATTCATATTGAGTGTTTTATCCGTCCTAAAACCACTTTATTTTTGCTTAAATTCTGTGCATCTACATACTGAAACAACGCAATGACAATATATTTGAGTTTTGATCATCCAAATTTCATTATTTCTACAACGAAGACTATTTTTTACTTATGTAAAATGTAAACAGCAAAATATGTATGATGAGTTGTATTAGAATTGCTGTATTTCTTTAACATAAAATTATTTAGCTCATGGAGTCTGCATAGCTGATATGAATGAAATATTCATTGATTTTACAAAGAGAAGGACGATTTTTTTCGATGAAATTTTAAGCATAGAGTTTAATTACTTGTAGCTCCATGGTCTTAATTTTTAAACAAAATAAATTATTATAGTATTGTGATGAATTAAATGAATGGGAAACTGTTTATGAATGAAATGCTGCTTTTATAGAGAGAGCCAGAAGTGTTATTTTTTCTATGACGTCATTTGAATGAATTTCAGTTGTTTTCGATGAAGTTTTCCAATATAATAATTTATCATAGTATTATGATAATTCTAAAATTATTACCATGGAATGTATCGCATTTTAGAGATATTTAAACCAGGCAATGTATATTTCAATGCCGTCATTTGAATGAAGTTCATTTTTTTCGATGAAGGATTAAGTTTTCAAATATAATAAATTAATGTAGTATTGTGATAAGTTTTCAAATATTACCGAGGAATGGATTGCATTTTAAAGATGTTTAAATAAAATTGCATTGAAGTTGGAAAATGTTTCATAATCAATGCTTTAAGCAGGATTGATCTTTCTTATTAGATTTTCAAATTTCTCAATCATTTTCCATTTTTAGCACATAGGGGCTACTATTCACCTTTTGTTCACAGTAACAGGTCAATAAATGAAATGTGCTAATTGAAGCTGGTATATAGTAGTCGCCCCCTGAAGATTTTACTATTACATCACATTTATTCTATTATTTGATATTCCACTTTTCTTTAATATTTTTGTTTTTAATGTAATGGGTGGTATCTGACATTCTCTTAAGATTTTTCTGGTTGGTATTTGAATACTTTTGTTTGTTATGGACTCGACACTTTACTATTCCTCTTCACTATTCGTGTTTTAATTCATTTTTATTACTTACACACACACACACACACATATATATATATATATATATATGTATATATATATATATATATATATATATATATATATATATATATGTATATATATGTATATATATATATATATATATGTATATATGTATATATATATATATATATATATATATGTATATATGTATATATATATATATATATATATATATATATATATGTATATATATATATATATATATATATATATATATATGTATGTATATATACGTATGTATATATATTTAGTTAGAACTGAATTACATTAAAGTTAGCTGCATTTGCGCTGAATTTGTGTCAATTTTTATCTCATTTTTATCCCCAATCTTCTCATTTTATAATGTCTGGTAATTGCAATTCCTTGGTAATAATTCTATTTTTAGCCATTGTTTTTATGATGGTGATGTTAATATTACTTTCATTTTTTTTATTACATAAATTTTTTGTTATTACATATTTCTAATATATATCCATATACTTGTCTGCGGCATTATGCTTGTATTGTATATTGGTTTCTTATTTTCTGTCTAGTTGTTTACGAATTTTTGTGGTAACATTCATTTTTAATTAGTTAGAACTGAATTACACTAAAGTTAGCTGCATTTGCGCTGAATTTGTGTCAATTTTTATCTCATTTTTATCTCATTATTATCCCTATTCTTCTCATTTTATAATGTCTGGTAATTGTAATTCCTTGGTAATAATTCTATTCTTAGTCATTGTTTTTGTGATGGTGATGTTAATATTACTTGAATTTTTTTTTATTATTACTTATTTCTTATATATATATATATATATATATATATATATATATATATATATATATATATATATATATATATATATATATATACATATATATATATATATATATATACATATATATATATATATATATATATATATATATATATATATATATATATATATATATATATATATATATATATATATATATATATATAATGTATATATTGTGGCTTTACTGGAGTCTCTTTGTGTTTCCAGAAGAAAACACACTTTTATAGGCAGCTATATTTTGGCGTTTGGTGCAGGATTGCCATATTTGGCAATTTATCTCCACCTTCGAGACTTTTGGGGAGTTTTTGAATACACTAGAACTTTCTAGTTATATCAAATGTTCTTGGAGATACGAACCCTTTCAATAAATGTCTACAGAATGTATATTAAATCAGTCATTACTCAGTTAAAAGTAGTTGACGTGATATGAGCTAACTTGAATTGTGCGATGCGTCTGTGCTTTGAGAGAAGTAAAGGCTATTTTGTGAATCAGCTCACCATATAATTGCTGTTGTATTGCATATGACTGCTGTTTAGTGATCGTGTAAGTTACTTATCGAGCTATTCGCTGTGCATTGTTCCTGTATACGCTTTACAGTGCTTTTAAAAAAAGCGTTAATTATCCAGAATGTTGTACTCATTCTTGTATCAAGAGATCTTGTGCACACACGATTTGCGGGGATACGTCGTAATACTATCTTGTAGCAATGGGATTTTTGGAACCGTTTTGCAAAAAATGTCGGTCCTATTCTTCTAGCATCCGCAACGTTTTACTTGACTAAGCTGTGCATTATATTTCATCACTCTTGAACGTGAGAAAGTATGTCAAAAATGCCATCAAAAAATTGGAAATAGACAGACACCCACATATTGGTCATGACGAGTTGAAAGAAAGATATCATTTTCAAAATGAATGTTTCATTTTAAAATTTGATCGGTGCTGAAATTTTGATAGAGTTTGCTCCGTTTATTATTTGTAAGTAAAATAAATCGCAGTACTTAAACCTATATACACTCTGTATCCACGAAATGCTAAATTTATATCATTCTAAAATATTAGAAATGTTTCTGTGTTGTTCCATTCCAAACAATGAACTACTTTTAGAATTAGGATTTTGTTATTATTTCATAATATATAATGCACTCTAAACGTTAACAAAATAGGAAAATTTCCATTGTGAAATATATTTCCGATCATAAAAGATTTTACCATTCAGGTTAGTTTGACAGTTTAAAGAAAATATTGTCAACTTTACCGATGTGTACCCAGGTATGAACGGATTAAATATAAGGTATACGTATCTCTGAGTACTATTTTGAATGTAACAAAGAAAATTTCAAATCTGAATATGTTAATATCCATGGTAAAAGTTTTGAATATTTATAAGCAGGATATTTCGATATTAACTCCTATGTTTAATGTATTTTACGCGTTGTGTTAAGAAAACGAAATCTTTTGATTTCGACATCGTATACAAAATAGAATATTTTACAGAAGTTCAAACATGGTATCATTTTGTTAATAGACCAGAGATTCACATAGTTCTTACTGTAGTATTTAGCTTTCAATTTAAAATTACACTGATTTCCATAAATTCGGAAGAAATAGAAAATAAATCATGGTATAAATATCTGTATAAATGATTTTGTTAAAATTTAGCTAAAACATGAAGAACATTAACAGGTTTTGAATGACATAAAAATATTTTACACAATAAATATTTTTCGTCTAAAAATTACAGCGTATAGGAACTTGCACAAAAAGTAGTTGTCAGAATACTATGAGCAAAATTCTTCACTATGGATCTTTGTTATCTCTTACAACAATGCAGGCTGGGCAGTAATGGTTCAAATTGTTTACGATATATTTAATCAATCAGTGAATAGAAATAACCATTATTCATTTAAAACCGTAATAAAATTTCCCTTGTCTCAAATTTCCAGTAAAGGGCAGAAAAATGTCTCTGGAATATTCCACAAATGTTCAATCGGATTAAAGTTGGACGTTTCAGCTAGCTACTCAATGAACATAAACATTTCCTCTTGTAGGTATTATTCCAGTAGATTATCATAGTGTGAATGAGTGTAATACTCTTTAACCCTTTGAATACCAACCCGAAACTTCCGTCTTTTCATTCAAAATACTAGTCGGCATTCCCCCTTAAAAGCAGCTTACCTCAAGAGAACTGATTTGTGTGGGGATCAGCGGTACACATTATAAAAAAGGTGTATCTTATCCAAGGGAGAAATTCTGGTGGCAATATTGTCTGGGAGATACTACCTTGAGAACAAAAGAGTTTGGAAAGAGTCGTGGAAAAATGAAATATAAATCTAACGGAATATTACATTTAAAAGGAAAGTTAAGAAGTAAATTGCTGAGATTATCAAAAGGTCATTTGAAAGAGACTAACTTATATCAGACCAAAAGACATAGATTTGGAGCTATCATCTATTGAACAATTGGAAAAATTGCCACATAACAGCATGTCAGTGTGACAGTGACATTATCAAATTTTGAAGCAATGGATCTGACATCTGCCGAATGTTAATAACGACAAATGCATAGTTATGATGTAAAAAATCAGATGTGAACAGCACATGACATTCCTTATATAGTGCACTGAATTTACTACTTTTATAGTTCAAAAACTATTATTCTCATAGTAGAGAGTTATATTCTTTCCGAGATATTAAATTTTCTTCAATTAGTTGTCATTTTCATTGATTTAGCGCCATTTTTATCCATTTAGCGAGATTTTTGTTAACTTGGCAACATTTAAAAATGTCGCCAAGTTGGCGACATTCCGCTAAATTCGTCGCCAGAATCTCGCCAAGCGTTATGAACGGAGAAATAAATTATTCTTACAGCGGATAAATTACTATTGGCGTTCAAATATAAAAGTATTACTCAAAGTATCTTTTCTCGTGAATGAAACGAGTTAGATCCACGACAATGATGTCACCCAATGTATCGCATGATATTGCATATGAAAAGTGAACATGTTTCTTAACAGTTAATATTATTTTTTGATTTATGGGATTTTTTGATAAATTTATTTGAAAAATGTTCAATATCTCGAGAACGGTTCATGCGTTCTAAAGTTTATGTCAATCGTTTTCTAAGGAAAAATTGCGAAAGAAATGTCTATTTGAGTAACTTTATTAAATATTTTGATTTTTTGATGATTTTTTTCAAAATTTCACTCGAAAATTTAAGGGGGTTCTGAACATTCGATTGTGTTTTAAAGCAATAGATTTCAGTATTCACGGATTGTGATTTTTGTACCAAATTCCATTCAAATCGCTCCATTCGTTCGTGAGATATCGTCTCCAAACTCTCACTGACACACACATGCAAAAACACATATATCAGTTTAAAAATGTTCGATTCGTGATCAGGGATGCTGGAAACGTGCTCTCCCGTCGAAAACTCAAATTCGAATTTTCGACCCCGTCACAGTGCTTTTCTTATACATTATGTATATAAGGAAAGTAAAAATAGGAAAGAAGATAAAATAGATTATATTAACGTAATACGTGAACTTAAAGTTGTTGACATATATAACTGGATGAGAATGGTGAGTTTAGATAAACTATTTATATTTTCTATAATGAAACATGATAAGCATAACTTTTATTCTCAGTAACTAATTAGTCACTGAATTTCTGAAAATAAATTTTGCTAGACAAGATGTACAATGTGGAAATTCTGATAAAGTAAAAATCCGTACGTTTATCATAAATATTATAATATACTTTATTATTTTCTATTTTATGCTTAAATATGGAAATATAGAATTAAGTAAAGAATAATTATTATTAGGTATTAGCTCAATATTCTGGGGATAAAAATTCAAATATGCATTGCCAGTGCTAGGAGCAGTATGAATAATTAAGAGTTAAGTTCGTTTCATAGTTAAGGTTTGATAACAAAGATTAACTATTTCTACCACGCGAGATATCTATTTCTGAACATGGTTTCTAACATTTTGATAGATGTAGTTATAAAATAAAATAAATTTTTTAAGATTATTATACTTACTAGAACGGATACATGATGTACTGTTTAAGTGTTCATTATAACAGATAAGTCTAAAAATAAAATTAAATAGATCTATAAAATCAAAGGATTGGATACCATAAATGTTAGATATATCATCTAAACGAATAACTTCGAATCTGCAAGTTTACGAATAACTCCCTGATAAACCACGTTTTCATATAACCTCACAGACAAAGATCACAAAGGTTCAGATCTGGTGAACGGGGTGGGACTGCTCGACTGATCACTCAATTTTCTGTAAAATGCTGTAGCAACAACTGTTGAACAGGACAATCAAAACGCGCCAGCAGCGTTTCCGTCTTTCTTGTTAATCAACTTTAATAATAAAGCACGGTCAGGCAAGAAGTGTCCCATAGAGATCGTCGAAAATTTCCACTAAGCTTTGAACGGGCTTTTATAGCAAATTGTGTTTAAACAATTTACATAAAGCGAGATCTTCCTCTTTTGTTTATGGCGCATGGAACATGAGCAAAATACTTACCAACATTTCATATTCAAGGTTTATGACAGTTGATGGTTGCTTATACCACTTACAATTCGTAATTAATATGCATCGCGACTGTCCAGCCGTTTCATTGAATTATGTTTTCACTAGGGACAGTTCGCAATGCCAACTCTTCTCCTATCGGTCATTTTTGGATCTGATGTTTTTGCAACATTCATTCCCCTACGTTCTAAAATGCATACCCCTCAGATCTGGCATTCTTACAACGACTGTTTTAACATTTTACAACAAAGTTAAAAAGTGTTTATGACTTTGTTCATTCTGTCTGTCTGCCCGTTAGTACGATAACTGCCGTAAAAATGATTTTACTAAAATGAAATTTTAGGACGTTGTTCAGACGGTCTGTGGAACCTATGGGAAAATAAATGAAGAATATCACCCAATTAGTTTTGGATTGAACTCGGGTTGAAAAAATGAAATACATTGAACCCTATGGGACCTAATTTTTCAAACACTTTTTAAGCGAATTTAAAATTCACAAATTGCTCCGAAAATTTTAGATAATATTTAAATTATTCCATAAAATAAATAAAAAAAAAATCAGCAAAATATATTCAGTAGTTTTTTAAATAAAAATTGAAATACTAATTACGCCTCTTATATGAAGCTATCACGGGACCATGATATGAAAAGATCACGTGACCCACTTCAAAATAAAATATGGCACCCATCTTGTCTCAAAATTGTGATTTTTAAAGTTCTTTTTAATTCATATTGAGTGTTGTATTCGTCCTAAAACCGCTTTTTTTTGCTTAAATTCTGTGCATCTACATACTGAAACAACGCAATGACTATATATTTGAGTTTTGATCATCCAAATTTCATTATTTCTACAACGAAGACTATTTTTCACTTATGTAAAATGTAAACAGCAAAATATGTAGGATGAGTTGTATAAGAATTGCTGTATTTTTTAACGCAAAAATATTTAGCTCATGGGTCTGCATAGCTGATATGAATGAAATATTCATTGATTTTACAGAGATAAGGACGATTTTTTCGATGAAATTTTAAGCATAGAGTTTAATTACTTGTAGCTCCATGGTCTTGAGTTTTTAAATAAAATAAATTATTTTAGTACTGTGATGAATGAAATGATTGGGAAAATGTTATGAATAAAATGCTGCCTTTATAGAGAGAGCCAGGCCTGTTATTTTTTTCTATGACGTCATTTGAATGAATGTCAGTTGTTTTCGATGAAGTTTTCAAATAAATGAATTTCGATGAAGTTTCCAAATAATAAATTATTGTAGTATTATGATGATTTTAATAATATTACCGAGGGATGTATCGCATTTTAGAGATGTTTAAACCAGGCAATTTATATTACAAAGCCGTCATTTGAATGAAGTTCATTTTTTTCGTTGAAAGTTTAAGTTTTCAAATATAATAAATTAATGTAGTATTGTGATAAGTTTTTAAATATTACTTAGGAATATATTACATTTTAGAGATGTTTAAATAAAATTACATTAAAGTTGAGGTGTTTCATAATCAATGCTTTATTTATGATTGATCTTTCTTGTTTTTCTCTACAGTGCTCTGAACAGGGGGAGATACTTTAATTCA